>JAKUCM010002243.1:0-63838 GCA_023374145.1 Lepidium sativum | reverse complement strand
TGTTACTTGATCTTCTCTTATCCGATGCAGTAAACCGACAGAGTTTCGTAGCATTTACTACTCAAATGACCAGATTTTGTATCTAGAGCATGGACAAGGACCAAACTTGATGATTGATAGTTTAGTGACTTTATTTTAAGATTATGACTAATATTTTACTTTTGGCTACTTTAATGTTAAATTGACTTTGTAGTATTTTAATGTTCATATTATGAGTATTTTGATATTTACTTCAATGTTTTATTAAAGTATTGCAGAAGATAAGATGATTATTGGAAGATGATGTTGACGACGGTGATGATGATGAGAATTTGTTAAGAATGGTTAACGTCAAGAGATTGGTCCATATAACCGACAAAGTTGCGGGATGACGTCATGTTCGACATCTCATGAATGGATCAAATCAACAGTGTCATGATATCATACGAATGAACCAGAGAACATTTGAAACATTGTGTAGGATGCTAACTACACAATATGGACTACAAGAGAGTAACAATTTCTATGTTGAGGACGAGGTAGCAATGTTTCTTGAAGTAGTTGGTCAAGATAAGACTATGAGGAGTATTGCTCAAAGATATCAATGATCTTTGGATACAGTAAAAAAGAAGTTTGATTAAGTTTTGAGTGATATCCTTACGTATGCAGCAGATTCGATAAAACCTGTAGAAGGCGAGTTCACAAGGGTAAGCTCTGTTTTGAGGAATGATAGTCGACATTGGCCCTATTTTAGAAATTGTATTTGAGCACTGGATGGAACACATATCTCGGTTCGGGTTTCTAGTAGAAATTAAGAAGCTTACAGAGGTAGAAAATCAGAGCCTAGAATTAATGTTCTCGCTATATGTAACTACGAGATGAAGTTCATATATGCATATGTGGGTGTTCCAGGCAGAGCTCACGATACAAAAGTTTTGACTCATTGTGCCAAAATGAAGCTTCTTTTCCACATCCGCCAAATGGAAAGTATTTTTTGGTTGATTCTGGTTATCCCACAAGAACAGGGTATCTTGGTCCGCATCGTAGGGTTAGATATCACCTTGATCAGTTTTTTAGAGGAGAGCCACCATCAAACATGTGAGAGATGTTCAACCGGAAGCATTTATGTTTGAGATCAGTGATTGAGCAGACATTTGGAGTATGGAAAGCAAAGTGGAGAATTTTGGACCGTAAGCATCCAAAATATGATTTGACTAGGTAGATTAAGATTATAACATCAACAATGGCACTACATAACTTCGTCTGTGATTCACATATCGAGGATCATGACTTCTTAAATTGGCAGATGGAAGAACATCATCAGGCTCATGGTGATGAAGGAGAAGATGATGATGATGATGATGATGATGATGATGATGATGATGATGATGGTGATCACAATGAACATACTGCATATGAGCCGACATGTGATAGAATTATGGAAGGATTGCGAGAGACACTTACAAATGAAATCGGTAGAGGACGTCGATTACCTTACTAAGAATTTCTATGTGTGTTTATTTATGAAATTTTTGTTATGTTAAAACTTTTTTTATGTATGTTTGAATTTGATTTTGCTTAATTAATATCAAATTTTATTATTTAAATTACCATACAAATTTTTTTCATTTTTGTAAATATTGATAATTTTTTATCATAATTTGTTTTTTTAAAAGGAGTCGCTAGTCACGAACGACCATCAAACGAACATTATAGCGACTAGTCGCTGGTCACCAGAAACCACTAAACGAACAACACAACAACTGTCAAACGAATAAAAAATTATTTTTTTGGTCGCGATCGTTGGTCGCTGGTCGCAGTCACGGTAGCCAACGACCAACAAATGAACAAGGCGATGCTATCAAAACCAACTATGCTTCAATTGATACTTATCATGCTTGGTAAACATACCAAAGTTTGAGACCAGTCTCTGCTGATGTAAAGTGGGCTAAAGCTGTCTTGTAAAAGGAATATGTTCCTAAACATGCATTTACCTTTTGGATTGCAACTTTGGATAGGCTCCCAAGTCAAAGCTCGACTTTGTAAATGGGGCTTAATCCCACCAGGAACTTGTTTTACATGCAGTATCGGAGCTGGAACACGTCACCACCTTCTCCTCGCTTGCGAGTGCAGTCTAGGCCTCTCATCAACTGGCCTAATTAGCTGGACCGATCTTATTAGGCTAATACTTTATGGAGGCTCTCGCCAACATAGATTACTTATGTGTCTTGCAATTCAAGTGGTCATTTATAACATTTGGAGAGAATGGAATGTTCGGCTTCACGCAGCAACCTCAAGATCATCTCAAGCGGTAGTCAAGGTTATAGAGAGAACCAGTCGGGATGTGATTCTTTCGAAAGTTGAGCGCAAAAACTTCTCTAATCTTCTTAGCCTTTGGTTTATATAACTATTCAACCTTGTAAGTCCAATTGGTGATATCTCCCAATTGCATTTCCTAATCCAGTTCTTATAACTAAATAGCTTAATTGATGAATATATTTACATTTATACTAATAAAAGCAAGGTTTTGAGACCTCTTAAGTCATCCAACTCATCTTTCTCAAACTCCTATCTTCTTGCCATATCACTCATATCTTCTTGCCACATCAGCTTTTGTTTTAGAAATTTTTTATTTAAAAAAAGACAATTATTATTAACTTAATCACATTACTTACTATAACATGGACATTCAAAGGTCTCACATCAAATTAAGTTATATTATATGTAATATATACTAAGCCAATATATTGATTAGAAGTATAATATATCGTATCGTATGGCCAAAATTATTAGAAGATTTATCTAAATTACCAAACAAAAAATAATACGATTCCATTAAAAAATATGAAAAGATATTTTTTTACTTAATAAACTATGCATAATCTGAATACCAATTAAAAATGACCAAACTGATAAATAATATTTTACGTAGTAAAATCTAAACTTACATATTATTTAAGAATAATCAAACTAACTAACTTATCAAAATACTGCAATTTAGTGGTAAAAAAAAGAAACTATTTTATTATAAATGACTCAACTTATATATAATACTACTTAGGTTTGATGTTCTAGCAAAATAAATTTTTTAAAAGGATTGGTAGACGTAGAGCGGTTACTATAATATTGACATTCAAAGGTCTCACATTAAATTAAGTTATATTATATTGTAGTCTATACTAAACAAATATACTGATTAGAAGTATAATGTAGTGTACCATATGGCCAAAATTATTAGAAGATTTATCTAAATTACCAAACAAAAAAGAATACAATTCTTTTAAAAAATATGAAAAATATATTTTGTTTACTTAATAAATTATCCATAATCTGAATACCAATTAAAAATGACCAAACTGATAAATAATATTTTACGTAGTAAAACCTAAACTTACATTTTATTTAAAAATAATCAAACTAACTAACTTATCAAAATACTGCAATTTAGTGGTCAAGAAAAAGAAACTATTTTATTATAAATGACTCAACTTCTATACTAATAAAAGGAAGGTTTTGAGACCTCTTAAGACATCCACATCAGGTTTTTTAATCTCTTTTAATGATGTCATGTCAGCATAAATTTTCTAAAATAATTCTTAAATAAATCACTTAGTGTTTAACCTTTTAAACATCCCACACTTTACATTTAAGCTTAGTTTTATTAAAAAATCGATGGAAACTAAATGGGCATTGATCCACAATATATTTAAAAGTGATAAATGTTAGTGAAATTAATCACAAAAGTTTCTCTTCCAAGTAATAACCAAACATTTTTACCTTTTTACCCAGGGAGATGATAACAATGAAGCACTAAAAACTAAAACTCATGAAAGTTTAAAACATATTATTGGCCAAACTTGCAAATTTCAGATCAAAGTATCAATGTACAATTTCCAAGCTTCACGTCAAACTTTCACTGTCTCCCGTATTATTTCGAACGACGTTGGCTTGAACGACGAGGCGTTCGGAATAAACAACCCCATATTTGCTGACAGTGCAATTCTTTCCAAGGCTCGAAATACACATCCAAACAAAATATCCGATGAAGACGTGAAGAACGAGAAGCGTCCCCGTCTAGACAACTAAACCAACTTATTCACCTCACATTAAAAGTTGTTTCTTTGATTTAATTTAAAATCATTCTCAATGTTACAAGTTATTTCAATTTCCTTTCTCTCCATGCTATTCACAAATTCCATCTTATTTCCCCTTTTTTGGTTTAACGTTGCACTAATACGAGATCACATTTCTATAAAATTACTTCCACTCAATATTCATTACTATCCAAATATTGTGTTTTGTTGAATACGCAGTACATTAATAAAGTCATCCAAAGTTTATTGGATCTATCATTACACAAACCTGCAAATGGCTTCATTAATCCAAGGTGTAGATAATGTGTTGATAAAGAGATTGCATGAAACAAAAGAATTTATTGTAAGTTAAGATGAACTATATTTATCTTTCTTTTTTACATATTTGAAAACCTCAAATTGAATATGAACCAAGTCAAAGAAAAAAACTTAAATAGGTATCTTTAAAATAAAATTTCTTTAGAATAAACAATTTTCATAATATATTATAAAATCAATTAGCTTATATAGCATAATTTAGTTATTATATATTTGGAAAAATACTAATATTTAACCGTTTATTATATATCTAAATTTTTTCATTCATAAATCAAAACCCTCTAATTACCTTAAATCGAACCTTCTTCTTCGTCCAATTCTTCATCTCTTTTTATTAACTAAATCCATTTCGATTTTGTTAAAACAAATTTTTGAAAATAAAGGTTTTGTTTTACATGTTAAATATATTTATGGACCAAATACTATATAACATGTAATTTAATCTTCGTTATTCGAATTCGAAAGACCTTTGAATGTCTATATTACACGTCGGTTGATTTACAGTAATGAAGTTATTTAATCTTCTATTGAAACTATACATATTCACCACTTTTGAATGTCCATATTTACTTTTTACTTTTTATTTTTATTTTTTATACTATCAAATTAATTGGGTTGAATATCTTATATACATGTCATTTTTCTGTTTAGTTAATCCAACTAATAATTCTGATATCTAGAATTTGTTCCCTTTCTCTTAATTTAGAAAAACTATAAAAAGGATAACATCTTATGCAATTTGGATATTTCAATGTCATAATTTCATAAATAAATACTACTTCATAAAAGATATATTCTTAAATTGTTCTTCAGATAATATTATAAGTATGGTTTTCAAATAATTTCACACATGTACTTTTGATCTTTAAATAATAAATAAAACCAGACCAGAATTCTGATTGAACTCTGCTTCATAACTATAACTCATAACTAAAAAATTGCACTATTTGCCTTCAAACATTCAAAGGACGAGATGTCATTAATAATCTAGCCTGCAACCATATCTACCACCATGATTGCATGATAAGTTGGCTTAACGCAAATAAAAATTGTCCAATATGTAGAGCACCATATCTTTTATTTTATAATTCTAAATAATAATAAAATTATCCCTTTCTGATTCACATACGTTTCATTCCAGAAATACAACATTAATCACAAAATTTGACAAGTTACCCAACAAATAAACTACACATAAATGTTTCTAAACCAAAAACCGGGTGTAACCCGGTCAATCCCCTAGTTATAATAAAAATAAATAAATAAAACCCGAATCTAATCAAAATTGTCAACCTAACTATCCAGCTCGAAGGATGAAGTGTTAGAATGTTGTCCCACACTAATAGTTTGGGTTTGGAATTGGTTAGTGAAAACCATGTAGGATTTCCGGTTTAAAATTATGGGTTATCAATCTATCACACGGTTCTGGATCTATCGATGTGTAACTTGTTAACCAACATGGAAAGAGTTGACATTGTCTTAAACTGTAAAGACGCTAATAATAATAATAATAATAATAATAATAATAATAATAATAATAATAATAATAATAATAATAATAATAATAATAATAATAGAAAAAAAAAGATGATTTGGAAAACCTCTGAACTAGAATAATTGATAAAACTAAAATATGTTTATCAGTAGTGATTTCCATACATTTCTGAATTGATAATGATGAATAGTACATAAAGTTACAGGTCATATCGCAAGTTCCATTTTCCCTTCATGTTTGCGTTGAGAGTCCAATTGTTTTCTCTAATCTGCATATAAGGCATCTGAAAGACAAAGGTAACACACTGTAATCATAGAATCCAAAACAAAATATGATGACAATCAATTCTTACAGTGCTGCTTAGGCATTCTTATTAGAGGCCACTGAGCAAGTTGATGGATTATCAATGATGCTGTGAAGTGGAAAAGACTTTGGTTTCCAACAAACAGTCTTCTATGTGAGCTTAGAGATTGACTTTGGTTTCCAACTAACAGTCTACTTTGTGAGCTGAGAGATTGAAAGATTATACTTTGAGCTATGAGAGAGATACCTTTTCAAATAGTTCGTAGCCAATTTTGATCCGTACATCCTGATCATCCTTAAAATCCTTAATGTTCCAGGCAAATTCTGCAGCTCCTATAGGGTTCTTCTGTTATCAAAAAAATGAGGACAGCCCAGTAAGGCATGATACACAAGCAAGAAACATAACTTCAAGGAAATTTCTCGAGACTTGACAAAAACAAACACGGAACCTGATTGAAGTCTTGATCAAAATCACACCGCCCTTTAATATTAAAGGTTACATGGTCATTACGCTCATCAGTTATAACAGGAAACACTTTCTTCCCCCGAACAAGACACCGAAGCTTTTGGCGTTTATCATAATGTAATCCTAGTGCAAGGCCTGTTGAAGCCTAATCGAAACATGTAACATAGTATTAGTCACTGTTTCAGGGAAAAAAAAGATAAGAGGAAACAACAAAATTTTGAGATCAAACCTCCTGCATAAAGTGTCTAAGCATTGCACAAAAGTAACTTGGAGCACCAGTCCCAGTATCAAGCTCTCCGTGAAGCTGTCACAAAAAAAAAACCATTAAATGAATAAGAAACAGAGAGATTTTTGCAAGATAAATCAGCTATATGTGTTGAGAGACAGTAGCCAATGCTAAACAACAATAACAGAACTATGAGAGTTTCTTTTGAGAATAAGACCATTATAAGGAAGTTAACCAACTATTTAGACACAATCTTATCCTTATTCCTACACTAAATTACATTCTCATAGATCTAAAGCTCAAAACTTTGACAAAATGATTCACTATGATGATACAGAATCACACAAGAACTAACTCCAAGCAGATAGTGAGTGTATAAGACACAATTCCACTCCCCGATTTGGCTCTTGCAATAGCTCAATTATAAAAAATTGGATGAAACCTCAGGTTTTGCTCAGATTAGGTTTCATAACTCCAAGAGCTGCTTCAAAGTTCAAAAGCAGTACGCTATCTTATCTTCTTAACCGAAAGTTCAGGATACAAACTTCACTTATGTAGAATGCAAAGAGCATTCTCCTAAAAGACCTAAGATAAACCCTACACAACAGACAAAACTAAACCCCTGCAAACTTCAAGAGAACTTTGGGCATTAAGCTCCAAAGAAAATAAACTATAAAAAAATGGATATGGCTAAAATTCTCCATAGCAGCACGGATACGAAGAAGGCAAAAACAAAGTTTTCACCTGTAAATGGGTTTTGGAGTTCACATGGAGCTTCTCTTTGGCATGGATTTTGATAGACCTGGAATTGTGGGTATACCTCAGAGAAGTCTCCATTTTTGTCCCAAAAGATTTTATTTTCTCGAGGAAATCGCCAAGAAACCAAAACAGAAGCAGAGCCAAAACCAAAAGCCTACCTAGTTTGTCACATCTTTTGACTAGTGTATTATCCTCTGCACCTAGGTTCACCATTATTCAACCAATATTTCACTGCCATTTGTCAATAATGAAAGATCTGTGAAAAATCATATGCAGGCCCAATATAAATGGGCTTAGAGCTGTGATATTCAGCGTCAATAGTTATGGGCTTCCATCTGTAATGTTATTATCAATATGTGCGCGTAAAAACCGACCGAGAATAATAGGCCATAGGATCTGGGCATTCGGATACCCGTTCGGTTCCGGGTCGAGTTTGTCGGGTTTTGTAAAAATGCTTACCAAGTCTATTTTCCTGAGTAAGCGAGTTCAGAGAGACTGTCAAGGATGAAGCTATCGAGTGTAGTCGATCTATTGCTTCTTCTGCTGGCGATCAGTGTTCTCGCGACGCCGGCTTTCTCCGATCTGGTTTTATCAAAAGTAGAACGTCGTGTAAGTCTCAGTCACTCCCCACACAATATCTTCGATCTGGTTGTACGCTTCACGAAGTTCCTGATCGAATTTGCATTTGTTGATCTGTTCAAAGATATAACCTTTCTTTTTGTTTCTGGATTTCTTGTGATCTCGTTAAGATCAGATATAGGATTCTGATATCTGTATGTAGCTAACGTTTCAATTTGATTGTCTTTTAGTTTCCTTTCATACTTTTTCTTCATTGAATTTTGTTGGTTTTTCTGCAGATCGATGTAACATCACAAATTACTCGCCTTACTAAGACCCTTAAGGTAATATTCAAACTTTTCATGATACTGTGTTAGTCAAGTTCCAAATTACCAAGTTCTCTTTTATAATTTGGTGTTTAGGTCGTAAATTCTGGCTCTGAATCAGTTTCCGAGTTTACTTTGACTTTGCCAAAGTTTCTTGATAAAAACTTGGCGTATTTATCGGTTTCCCATAGCGATGGAAAGGGGAAATTTAAACGCCCTTTGGTCAATATCTCTGTGAGAGAAGCTGATGTAAAAGGAATACCTGATTCAATTAGTGTTTACTCAGTTGCATTACCCAAAGCCTTAAGTAAAGGCGATAGTTTGACGCTGGAGGTTGTTGCTGCATTCACCAATGTACTTCAGCCATTTCCAGAGAAGATAAATCAGGCTGATGTCCATCTTGTTATGCTTCAAGAAAGCGCAGAGTATCTCTCTCCCTATGTGGTCGAGTCTCAGTCATTGTCTATCAAACTACCTAATGCCAGAGTGGAATCTTATACCAAATTGGAGAATACAAAGCTCCAGAACCACGAGCTCAAATATGGCCCATACAAGAATCTCCAACCGTATTCATACTCTCCAATAGTTGTCCACTTTGAAAGCAAGGCTGCATTTGCTGTGGCTGAGAAGCTTGTACGAGAGATAGAAGTATCCCATTGGGGGAATGTGCAGGTCACAGAGCATTACAACGTTGTCCACCGTGGGGCTCAACTCAAGGGCGAGTTTTCAAGGTTAATGGTCTTACTAAATCTTTAATCTGCGTATAACTCAGCTATTCTAACTCACAGATTGGTTGCTTCATTCTCTTCATAATCCAACCGCAGGCTTGAATTTCAAGCCAGACCTAATCCCCGAGGAGCATCTGCCTTTAGGCATTTACTTGCTAGATTACCACCCAGAGCCCATTCCATATATTACAGGGACGATATTGGCAACATCTCCACGTCAGAGATGCAAAGTGATTCCAAAAAGGTGGACATGTTTGATTATAGAGCTTTGGATTTCCAAATATTACTGCAGTATGTGTTTTTGATCGTTTAGCTGGTTTGGTTGCAGACCGAGCTACTAATTGAACCAAGGTTTCCTTTGTTTGGTGGGTGGAAAACTTTTTTCACGATTGGTTATGCTTTGCCACTTAGTGACTTCTTGTTTGCTTCGGAAGGGAAGCGTTTCCTCAGCATCTCCTTTGGCTCCCCTATAATTGACCTTGTCACTGAAAAACTCATCGTACAGGTAGGTATCCATACACTTACAACTTAGAAGTGTTTTAATCTTTCTTAGCTGGATTCTCTAGAGCCTAAGAATGATGTGGAATACATCAATAGAAGCAGCCTACCACTTATCTTGACTAGATAGACCAGTGATACATCAACATGGATAAGCTTTACATTGAATTAAAATTTTATTGCCACTGCTTGATGTTCTTTTGTGTTTTTCTCTTTCATTGTAGGTGGTTTTACCCGAAGGATCAAAGGATATATCAGTTACCACTCCATTTGCTGTCGAGCAGTCTCAAGAGGTAACCATGTCGTGGCTTTATCTCTTCATTAATTATCCTCTGTTTGTATACTATCTGCGGTGATTGTAAGTCTCTCCCTGTGTTTGGATCCTGATATTTGAATTCTTCGTCTTGCAATTATGTTGGTTTGCAGATCAAGTATTCACACTTAGATATAGCCGGTAGACCAGTTGTTGTGCTTGAGAAGAACAATGTTGTTCCAGATCACAATCAGCATATCCAGGTAATATGGTACAACAGAGATGTCACTAATCGAGATTCACAATATACGTACTTAAAATGATCATGAGGTTTGTGTTTGTGTAGGTCTACTATAAATTCAACAATATCAATCTACTCAGTGAGCCATTGATGTTAATCTCCGGATTTTTTGTTTTGTTCATCACTTGCATCATATACACACGGGCTGACGTTTCTATCTCCAAGTCATCTCCTGCATATTTGGCAAAACTTCAATGGGATGAGGTACACTGGAACCATCTTTCAAGCAAATTTTCACGCTATTTACTGATATTTCGTTTCTATGAAAAGTAGATATTTAAACGGCTCCATTTGGTTATCAGGTTCTAGCAACACTCCATGAGGTTCAAAGCATCATCCAAAAATGCTTTGCTACACATGATAAGCTCGAAACCTCGCTGCGTGATCTCTCAAGAACTGGTGACATTCAAACCTGCAAAGCAGCTCGCAAATCGTATGACAGTTTACTGAAAGATCTTTCTAAAGAATTGAAACCGTTACTGGGTTTCTTACAGTCTTCCCCCGCAGCCTCTCACATATCTCCAAAGGTTTCAAATTTCCCTTCACCTTTCTCTCCTCTCTTAGTCTCAGCTCTGGTTAACAGACTTTCTACATTTTTCCGTTATGCAGGTCGAAGAGCTGATTGCGAAAGAGAAAGAATTTCAAGAGAAGTTAATGGCCAAACACACCGCTGTTGTTGAAGGGTACGAGAAGAAATCTTCAGGGCGTGATATCGAAAACCGAATTGCTTTGCAGCAGCAAAAGATCACAGCTTTGAGGCAAGAAATTGAAGATCTTCTTGAATTCATAGACGAGATCTAGAAAAGTTAGATTTAGCAGATCCTCTTAAGCTTAAAAGCAGACTTTTGAATACACTCCCATTAGAAAAAGTTGTTCCTTAATGAGCAGTGTTTATCAACTTTGAAAAAAAAGCCTCCAATATCTCTTAGTTTAACTATGAATCAAATGATCGTAAAATGATTTACAAGAATTTTACAAGAATGCATATAGATCTAGCCAATGTTGGAGAATATACCAGAGAAGTTTGGGATTTTATCAATGTGTTTCAAGGCGTCTTCAGCAATCTGTCGTGTCCTAAAATTAGCGTTTTGAAAGGCGTCAACGAGTGCTGCGGTTACGTTTTGTTCTTCTGCCACTTCTCTAGCTATCTCCTCAATACGTAAGATCCTCTCAACCATCCACACAGCTCTGACCCTTAAATTCTCTGTTTGATTCTCCAACAGAACATTTAATATTGGTGTAATCCCGTCTGCTTCATCAATCAATCTCACTCCTGTTTCAACGTCTAATCCGTCTTCTAACAACGTCGAAAGAGCTGCAAGTGCTGGTCCAACCACCTTCTCGTTTTCATGGTCCAAGAGATCAACCAATTTATCCACTGCTTGTCCTTCAACGAGACAAAAACTCTCTCTCAGTGAACATATTCCTTGATGGATCTTGCAAATCCCTAAAATAACAGGAGGTTTGCTCAGACATGAAAAGATAGATGCACAGTAGGTGGGAGGAGGCGGTTCGGGTATCTTTGTAAGATTTTTGGATTTAAGTGAAAAATTCTCCAAAGCTATTGCAGAAGCCATCTGGATGCTGTCTGGACTGTTGGACTGAAGGAGATCGATGAATAACGAAGCAAGATTGTGCTCCCGGCAGAACGAAATGGCCCAAGGATCCTTGGAGAGTGCAAAGGTGATCCGAGCAAGAATACTAACAAGTCCTTCGAGAAATGTTCTCTCGAACCGGTTCTTCCTGATTTCTCCTTGGCGAATACCATTTATCTTGGAGATGATTTTTTCAAAAGCTCCTTCTGTTAACAATCTCATTGTCAGAGCCAAATCTCTCTCAGGAAGTTCAGCTAGAAGTCCAGCAGCTGCAGCTTGTTCCTCAGTGATTGTTGGTGTGTTCTCTGATATGATCGCAACAAGGCTTCCGAGCTGTCCAACAGTGCCACGCAAAGAATTGGCTAGTTCTTCACTCATGTGTGGGGAAATGTTATGAAGTAGCTTGATAGAAGCTAAACGCAAATCATCGTTCTCATGAACCTCAACAAACTGAACCAAGCTAATGATTGCTGCTGAGTTTCTGATTGCAGAAACAACATTGATAACCGAGTTTGGACAGCTAGTTAGTCCAACAAGAACAGCCAACAGCTTTCCCTGTATTTCTGGACCCGTGTTGCTAATTAGATGGAGCAGGTTTTCCACTATGCCCTCTGAAACAAGAGTTTGGTGATGAGGACCAACACAAACTTTGTCAAATTCGTAGCCAATGTTCACTATATTGGCCAGAATAGTGGCAGAGACTTCTTTAAGTCGAATCGGAAGCTGGTTTGGCCCAACATAAAATAGGTCTTTCATCAGCGGTGGCAGAATCCCTGTGTTGATTAAGACTTTGGCACTCCCCTCAAAAGATGAGATGTTGTTGAGAGCTTTCAAAGCGGCTTCCCTTTGGCGCATGTCACGACTACTCATAAGATCGATAAGAGAAGAACCCACTGTCTGAGCCACAACAACTTTCACATCGTTATTCAAGGCAAGCTCCCCAAGATAAAAAGCCATGACTATTTTTGTTTCAGGTGAACCTGCAGATTATGTTTCATATATGATTCAAATATCCAACTAACTAAGAGAGACTATGTCTCCATAGTTATTTTTTAACTAAAACAAATAGATAAAATCACTTTATTGCGCAAATCAGTGGTTTGATGAAATCACCTTCAAGAAGTTTGGTTAGAAGAGGCTGCAGTCTACCATTGGTGGCCATCTGTCGAACATTTTCCTCTGATATCTCCAAGTTTTTTAATGTTCTATCAGCTTTCTCAACAGTTGAAATAATCTCTGATTTGCTGCTTGTCAGACCAACCAATAAGATGATTGCTCCACGAATTGATCCAATCTTCTCACACAAAACTTCTGATTTGGAGAGCTCAAACAGCACACTAACAGCTGCCTCTCTCCCTTTCGCTGGCTCCCGGGACAAGAATTTAACCATAGTACGCACAGTGTCTCCTTCAGCTACTATTGTCTGCAACACACTATAACTATTAGAAATACAGGACTTAAAGACACAATAAAGAGACATAAAGAGATCAGAAGCAACCATGCTCTCTTCATCTCCCTCAACGATGACTTGAAGAGTTTGCAGAGCCTTATACCGCACTTCATGACTAGCACTCTTTAACATGTCGGAAATCAATCTAACAAGCTGAGGATTGTGCACACGTTTTCCAATCGAACGTATGTTCCCGCAAATCTCTCTGATATTATTTAAAGCCTGCAATATATTACTCTCAGCATTTGCCAAATAAAGTGATTGACGAGCAATATCGAGCTTCAAAGCATCATTCCTAGCTCTCCACTCTTCAATAGTGTTACGTAAAGCAATACTCGGGCTTAGATCAGTAACACTCAGCTCTTTAGAAGTTATAGGACATAATAAAGGTTGACCATTTTCCCGACATTCATTGAACCATTTCTCAATGGCTTCACGTTCAAAAGTCTGACCATTCTCCAAAGTCACTGGATTATGCATAACTTTCTTTGTCAATGGACAGATAAAGGCTTCATATATATTATCGATCCCAGGCTCGACAATAGAGCTATGATCTGATTGACTCCCATCCCAACTTCCACTTCCAGCCATATGATGATACCTCACTCACTGTAATTAAGCAAACAAACAATTGAAATTAGTTTGATTGAAGGAATAAGAGCTCAATATACCAACAAAAATCAAACTTTGAGATTCTGAAAGCAAGTGGACTGTAAAGTCTGTAATGGAATCAACGATCTTTATTTAAAAAAACAAGAACTTTAATGAATACCCAATTTAGCTAAGTTCCTAGAATTAACGATTCAGCAATTAAAATTTAAACTATACCCGAAATTAAGCAGGCGAACAACATAAGCTTCATTCTTAAAACCCTAGTATCGCAAATATTACCAAATTTAGCATCTTGAATTATTGATAACTAATTTTGTTTTTTATCCCTCACAAGGGATCCCGTACCAGTTACAAACTCAAAATTCTCGAAGAAACCGATCCAGCTAAGAACAAAGAACCTTAGCTCCTTCGTCTTCTTCTTCTTCTAGCTCGAGAATTTGAGAATGGTCTCTGGTTTGAATCCAAATCCTTGAATCGAGTTACTTCCACGTAAACAACATCGTGTAGTTACTATTATCTCAAGCTTGAATCTCAACAGAGATATGTGTTGCCCTGAATTGAGAGACGGAGGAAGAAAAAGAGAAATAGGAGAGTTCGAGTAAGTTAAGCAATGAGGTTGAAAAAAAGAACACCGACAAAAAGAAGGAAATAAGAAAAGAAAACGATCAGATATGTATATATGTAATAAAAATCAAAACGTTGACAAAACTTGAATTGTCATCGGAAGATAGAAATGCATACACACATTTACTACGAAATCATACCGTACGAATATAACGGGTGGGTAACTTACCTAACCCGGGTTTAACCCGGAAGTTGTGCTTCGTAGCCATTTATGGGTTTTATATAGGGAACACGATCTATTTTTACCTGAGAATTTTTAAATAGCATTATTTACACCTTAATTTTCAATCTCAGTCTAATTGCACATAAAATCAATGACAATGTTTTAATTCCACAAATTCATTAATTTACTATATTTTAAATCTGTAAGCCAACTCCTAATCCATTATTTAACCAATCGTAAACCAGATTTGAACCCTGATTATGACCCATTTATCAGTAAAACTGACACGAGTAACAAATTCTAACTCTTTTCTATCGCTTTGTCGTGAAAAAGAAAACAGAAACACAGAGAAACCATTCTTAAATTTTCAACAGAATTTGTGTGAGAATGAGTGCGTATGAAAATACGTTAATCACTGTAAACGTGATAGAAGAAGAACGAAAAGAAGCAGATGTAGACTCCGACCCAAAAAAACCCGCTGAAATAGCTGAGCGTTATGAGTGCGAAATCGAGAAGGAGGAGAAATTCAGAGATGAACCTAACATTGAACACAATGTCTACCCAGAAAGTGATGAGTATGAGGAAGAAGATATTATCGTTTATGAAGTTTGTTACAGAGGGAGAGAGAGAGATCGAAGAAGAAGAAAGAATAAACTCTAATTATCTTTCTATATCTCAAAAATGTAATCGTATGATGTATTATATACAGTTGATAATACTAAACCAATAATCTTATATTTACAATGGAGAGAATAGATCTTAATAGACCCCCTCAAGATGAGCTGTAGATATTAAGTAAGCTCATCTTAGATATGAGATGATGAAACTGATGGGGAAACAATGGTTTAGTCATAAGATCTGCCATTTGATCATCAACATGTAACATCTTTAACAAACCCTTGTCTAAACGCTCTCGAACTGTATGACAATCAATATCCATATGCTTTGTCCGCTCATGGAAGGTTGAATTTGTAGCAATAGAGATAGCAGTTGTACTATCCGAATAAAGAATTGGAATCACAGAATCAGAAACATGGAAATCACAAAGCAAAGTCTTCAACCACATGAGCTCACAAGTGGCAAGAGCAAGTTCTCGGTACTCTGCTTCCGCAGAGGATCGGGAAACTGTAGGCTGTTTCTTGGCTTTCCAAGTGATCAAGGAGTCCCCAAGAAACATAGCAAATCTTGTAGTAGAACGCCTACTATCCACACATGAAGCCCAATCCGCATCAACAAATGCTTTAAGAGAAAGATCATAATTCGCAGAGTAGAAAAGTCCTTGGCCAACTGTACCTTTAATGTACTGTAAAACTTTGTAAACTGCAGTGAGGTGCGGAGTTCTTGGTGCAGAGGAATATTGACAAAGTTTATTGACCGCAAAAGTAATATCAGGTCTTGTAATAGTCAAATACATCAATTGGCCAACAAGTATGCGATATAATTCACAATCTGAGAGTGGATCACCATCTGTTATGTTCAGCTTCAGATTAGAAATCATATAGACAAAAGAAGACTTACAACCAAGCATACCAGCTGCAGTAAGAAGCTCCAATAAATATTTACGTTGACGCAAAGATATACCTTCATCAGTACGAGCTATTTCATCCCAAAATATATTTCAAAGTGCCAAGAGCTCTCAACTTGAACTTTGTCCATAATGATGCAGTGAGAGCAAAGGCAGCAACAACACTAGTACTGGCTATGATTATGTCATCGACATAAACAAGCACAGTCACAAATTATGTTCCCACAGTCTTAACAAACAATGTATGATCCGCTTGACCTTTGTGAAACCCATAGACAACAATGAGTCAGAAAATTTCTTGTACCATTGGTGTGAAGCTTGCTTAAGACCATATATAGATCGCTTCAATTTACACATTGTGTTTTGAGGTAACGTGAGACCTTTCCTCTCTGCATAGCCATCAGGTAAGCGCATATATATATATATATCTCTTCCTCCAACTCCCCATTCAAAAACGCATTTGAAATATCAAGTTGAGTAAGATGCCATCTTCTAGAAGCAGAAACTTTCAAGAGTAACTTAATAGTTCCCATTTTTGCAACAGGGAAAAAGGTTTTCTGATAGTCTAGGCCTTCTTTTTGAGTGTATCCTTTAGCTACAAGATGTGCTTTAGGACGTTCGAGACTACCATCTGCATTAAACTTCAGTGTAAACAACCAGCGACAACCAATTGGTTTCTTATCGACTGGTAAGGGAATGATATCCCAAGTATTAGTGATTTCCATCGCAGCAATTTCTTTGTCAACAGCATCACACCAGAAGTCAGATGTCCGAGCCTCAGCATAAGTAGATGGTATAGGAAGTTTGGTGATATTAGAGATATAGGAAGCATGAGGAATAGAAAGTTTAGAATAAGAAAGAGAAGATGAAATGGGATGAGCAGTAGAACTGTCAACCGAATAGCAATGGTAATCATGTAAATGAGCAAGTATTTTTGTTACCCTTTTAGTAGAAATTTCTGAAGAAGGAGGATCAGATTTAAGTGATGGAGCTGAAGACTCAGGAGCTCGAAGAACAGTGGAATCAAGGTGTGATGATGATGATAAAGACTTAGCCATAGGAAAGATGGCTTCATGAAAGACTACATTTCTGGAAATAAAAACAGAATTACTCTATAAATCCAAGAGCTTGTAGCCTTTGTAACCCGAAGGATATCCTATAAAGATGCAAGCTCGAGATCTCGGCTGAAACTTATGTCGATGAGATGATGATGTAGAGCTGTAACATAGGCATCCAAACGCCTTAAGCTGTGAATAATCCAGAACCTTGCCTGTTAAGACTTCATATGGAGTCTTATTCCCTAACAGCTGTGAAGGTGTACGATTGATTAAGAAGATTGTTGTTAAAATACAATTACCCCATTGAGAAAGTGGTACTTGAGACTGAAATAACAAAGCTCGTGCCACATTTAGAATGTGTTGATGTTTACGTTCGACAACCGAATTCTGTTCAGGAGTTTTGGGACATGAGTGAAAAGATACAATTCCTTGTTCGTTAAAGAATTCTTGAAAATTCAATTCAGGCGCATTATCTGAGCGAACAGATTTCATAGAAACAGAGTACTGTTTTTCAACTTGTTTGACAAATGTTGGAAAAACTGTGAGTACTTCATCTTTTGTACGAAGTAAAAATACCCATGTAGCTCTTGAATGATCGTCCACAATGGTAAAGAAATATCAAAAACCTTCAGTAGTAGAAACAGGAAACGGTCCCCATGTATTAATGTGTAAAAACTCAAAGGTGTCATTACAAATATTGTTCTCAGATGAAAAAGATAACTTCTTCTGTTTCGAAAGATGACAAATATGACAATAAGATGAGTCTGTATTCTTATGTCTAGTAATGCCTAAAACATCAGAAAGAACATCAATTCTGGAATATGAAGGATGTCTTAACCATGTGTGCCACAAATTATTATCAACCACAACATCAACGACAGCCAGAGAAGCAGGTTGTTCTAGTAAATATAGATTCCCAGCTCTTCTACTTTGACCAATCTTTAATCCCGTGATAGGATCCTGAATTTCACAAGAAGACTGATCAAAGATAATGCGAGTACCAATGTCAGTAGAAAGAGCACTAATACTCAAGATATTCAATCTGAATTCAGGGATGAACAAAACATTGTTGAGAGTAATGTATTTGTTCAAAGAAATGATGCCAACTCCACTAATGGCAACTCTTGGACCTGCTAGAAGAGTGACAAAACTCACAACAGAAGTATCAAGATTGCTTAACAAACTGCGATCATGAGTTACATGATGCGTTGCTCCAGAATCAAGTACCCAATGACAAGGAGAAAGAATGTGATTGGAGACATTCAAGATACCAATGAAACTATAAGTGGAGAAGGAGAAAGTTATACCAGAATGATCAGCCACTTCCTTTAAGTTATTAGTGTCAGGTGAATCAGACAGAGACTGATTCTGAAGCTGAGAACTAAAGAAAGCAATAAATTGCTGAATCTGATCTTTGCTGAGATTTCCTACAACATCTCTTGATTTTGCTGAAGATATATCAGATTTTACCATAGCAATAGCAGATGTATTGTCTTGTGTTTTTCCAGAAGTCTGCTTGTTCTTCGAATTATAACCTGGTGGATATCCATGCTTTTTGTAACACTTGTCAACTATATGACCAACACGATTACAAAAAAAACATATTGGTCGGCCTTTGTTTTGTCCAGACTGCACATAATTGATGTCAATCACCTCTTGCTGTCCAGTAACTTGGAATGCAGATGGAGTATTAACAATATTGGAGAATCCTTGTTGGTTGTCATCTTGATCAAGAATGTTGTAAATCTCAACCAACGAAGGAAGTACTTTCTTCATTATTATTTGTCTTCGAACAACTGCATAAGAATCATTCAAACCAGCTAAGAATTTCACAATGCGAGAACGTTCTGTTCTTAACAATATATGTTCTTCTTTCCCACAAGTACAAGGTTCCAGAGAGATCGAATAAGAAGAAATAATAAACTGTAATTATCTTTCTATATCTCAAAAATGTAACCGTACAATGTGTTATATACAGTTGATAATACTAAACCAATAATCTTATATTTACAACCGAGAATAGATTTCAATAGAAGACTATAATTACCGCAAGAGTGGTGATGATTTTCGTCAAGAGCCAGATTATCTTCATGAAGATATGAACTCCTTCGATGGTGTAGGTTTTAAAGATGTTGTGGTGGTCTCTCGCCTTTCACACCTCTTTTCTTTTTATTTTTTTTAGGTTCTTTGTCATCGGTGACTGTTTATCTTCCTCCTCTCTCACCAGCGGTCTTCAAATGATGCCATCCATTGCTCAATCGTAAAAGAGTAGCTTGGTGAATAAAGGTCAGGGCCAATCGAGTGGGCCTAACGGCATCGATCTCTCTATGAGGCCATGACGGACGGAGAAACCGTAAGGAACACTTAATCTTATCAAAGACAATAGATGGCTCCTCTCTGGAGCTGCTGATCTTTAGCAGTGGCGTTCGATTCTGGTGGCGGCTTTCTTGGTAAACCACCGACGGTTTTGCATGACAACGTTCTTCTGTGGCGAACACGTCTCCAAACAGACGATATCTCAGGTTCCAAATTCTTTATGTATTTGAGCCTTGTCTTACTAGTATATTTTCTTTGTTTAGGTTGTAACCCAATGTCCTTTAGACCCATTTGAGCATTAATATATTTTGACGACAATAAATAAATAAATACCACAATGTTAGAGTAACCTAATTTAGGTGTACTACATATTATAAGATAGCTATAAGGAAAAAAAAACTTAAAATACCCCGATTATAGTATTTATCTTGAAGCTACACACCAATTATTACAATTTTTTGTTCTCTTTTTTAATTCGTTTAAAACCCTATTACCTCCACATTACAGAAGAGGTCGATCAAACCTTGATCCTTTTAAACGCCAACTTAGTGCGACTTACCACTGCGGATTTTCTACGTTACATTTCAATATGTTATTTTAGTGGATATTATCGAGTATTCGTATATATTTTTTGTGACAATCTCATTTGGAATAGAGTTGAACATATTTTTTTTACAAAACAGATTAAAGATCATTCAAAAATTGCTCTCTAATCTGATTGTGACAAATCTTCATTACTGAAAACCATCCCTATACAATTAGAGTAGTAACATGTAAATCCTTTATCTGATGAATAGAAAATCCTATGATTTCTATTCCGAACCAATTATATCTAAAACTAAATGAAAACTAAAAATAATTTATCACTAAAAATCAAATTTAAATCTAAATAGAACTTGAAAAAGCTTTTGATTGTTCTTTGAAGTAGAAAAAATTAGAGAAGAAGAAGATTGAAGTTAGCATGTATTGAAATTTAGATTATTTAAATTATTAGTTGTTAGATAAATAAAATAATATTGAATAGCGAAAAACATGTGATTTACTTGGTTTGTTCCTCGTTTAGTTAACTATTATGTGATGAGTTTGAATTGCACATATTTTAGTTAGAGAACTTAGATAATAAAGTGAGTCTTGTCATTTCAGTAGTAAGAGCATATTCATTAGTTAGATACTTATTTGAGGTTCTAAAATAATAAAATATTATTATTTTTATAAAAATTTAATTTTTATTTAAGTTTTATTTTTAAAAAATATTTTGTCCAATCATATAACAACACATGTAAATGTAGGTTTCTTATTTGAAAACTCAAGTCTCTCATCTCTCTTATTTAAGAACCACATTCTCATCTCTCTCTTATTTTACTAATTTTTTTTTAGTTTTTTATTAAAAAAATAAACTTTGTCTCCTCCTCCAAGAAACTCTTATTGGGGGTGGTCTTACTTGCTCATAAAAAAAAAGTAATATTAGATAAGGAAATATTGAGTTTCTCAAGTATTAATAAGAAAGTGACGTGGCTTGCATTAAGACTGTTACGGAGCGGATATTCGCGCTTTTTCAGGATATTTGTATCCGTATCCATATCCGTCCGATTCGCCAAATTTGGATCTGTATCTGGATCTGTTTCGATGGATATCCTGACTAAAAATATCCGCGAAAAAACGGATATCCGTTTTTAATTAAAAAATATTAAAAATTAAAATTTTCAAAAAAAACAAAAATTTTCAAAAGTATATTTAAAAAAAATTAAAAATATTCTGTAAAATCAATATCCGTATCTGTATATCCGTTTTACCCGGATATCCGTTTTCGAAAAAAAATGGATACAAATACGGATATCTGGCGGATATGGATATTGTATTCACAAGCCTAGCTTGCATTAGTTGAATCATGGACCATTTATTACATTGTAATTTTTTTTGTTAACTGTGAATTCCATATGTAACTCATAAAAGTGAGATATGTTTGTAATGCTTGAACCATTAGGAGCTTATCTAATAATGTGGGCAAGAGAATGTACTTTATGATTGAGAGACCTAAGAATTATATGAAGGAAAAATGATCTAAAAAAGACTTCTAAACCTGATAAATTTATTTTGATAAGGACTAAAAGTTGGCCAGTATGAGGAAAAGGGGAAAATCTTTAGGACATCCGCGCAATCTATCGATATTTCCACTTTTGTATGATGGAGAGAAAGGAGACATTTCATGGCCCAAGTGACCGTCTCAACTTCACAATGGAGAGCATGGAGACTCCATCTAACTCTGTGCGATGCCATGCAACTTCCTTAAAGATTCTGGAAATGAGATCCATCCAAGATATGAGTAAAGATTTGCGGCTTTCCAAGATTTTTCAACAAAACACCGATATTATTTGAACCTTGAATTAGTAGTAGTGGGGTATGCCATCGATGACTAAACTTGTGACGAGCTTACCGACCCAAGTTGTTGCGTTGTTGATTTTTCTTTCTTTGCAGTGAACTAGTTTGCAGCATCAACCTCTGCCTCTTGAAGAATATTCATTGGATCATTGTTTGTGTTTCAAAAACAATATTCTTTGCGAGCTTTCCAGAGATACCAAATGATCTAAAGAAATGTCTTAATGTTATAGACACACGCAAAAGTAGTCAATGTTAGACAAATCGATTGTCATATGAACAGATCAACTCTCAAATGAATACTTGAGAGAGTCCAATTTATAGTTAATTGAGTGTCAATAAAAGAATAAGTTTTAATTAATGTGGTGTTATTTGAACACCTTCTCAATTTAATATCTTAAGTTGAAACATGCTATGGATCAGATTTTGTGTATTTAATTCTTAACAAAAAAAATAACTATAACAAAACACATACTTATATATATACATATAATATAAATAGAAAAGTCATAAATTTAATTTATACATCTAAAACATCAGTTTAGTTATAGTTAATACCCGTTAAAATTTAACTATGTTAAATTTGATCGTAAGAAAAATAAAAAAGACTTAGAATATAGTGTATTAATAGACATAGTAGTTGGTGCATTTTCACGGTTACACAAAAATTACAAAACGTTTGGGTCAAAATTTAATCAACAAAAATACCTTTTGGGTAAATAGTACTGTAGAGTTTTTTTTCCTATCTATATCTATATATCTATACTAATAAAATCAAGGTTTTGAGACCTCTTAAGCCATTCAACTCATCTTTCTCAAATTTCTATCTTCTTTCCACATCACTCATATCTTTTTGTCACATCACCTATTGTTTTACAAATTTTTTATTTTTTAATATAAAAAAATCAAAAGACTATTATTATTTACTTAATCACATTACTTATTATAATATGGACATTCAAAGGTCTCACATCAAATTAAGTTATATTATATTGTAATTTATACTAAACCAATATATTGATTAGAAGTATAATATATCGTATCGCATGACCAAAATTATTAGAAGAGTTATCTAAATTACCAAACAAAAAAGAAAACGATTCTTTTAAAAAATATGAAAAAATATTTTTTTACTTAATAAACTATCCATAATCTGAATACCAATTAAAAGTGACCAAACTGATAAATAATATTTTACGTAGTAAAACCTAAACTTACATATTATTTAAGAATAATCAAACTAACTAACTTATCAAAATACTGCAATTTAGTGGTCAAGAAAAAAAAACTATTTTATTATAAATGACTCAACTTATATATAATACTACTTAAGTTTGATGTTCTAGCAAAATAATTTTTTTAAAAGGATTGGTAGACGTAGTAGCGGTTACTATAATATTGACATTCAAAGGTCTCAAGTTATATTATATTATAATCTATACTAAACTAATATATTGATTAGAAGTATAATATATCGTATTGTATGGCTAAAATTATTAGAAGATTTATCTAAATTACCAAACAAAAAAAAATACGATTCTTTTTAAAAATATGAAAAAAATATTTTTTTACTTAATAAACTATCCATAATCTGAATTCCAATTAAAAATGACCAAACAGATAAATAATATTTTATGTAGTAAAACCTAAACTTACATATTATTTAAGAATAATCAAACTAACTAACTTATCAAAATACTGCAATTTAGTGGTCAAGAAAAATAAACAATTTTATTATAAATGACTCAACTTATATATAATACTACTTAGGTTTGATGTTCTAGCAAAATAAAAATTTTTTAAAGGATTGGTAGACGTAGTAGCGGTTACTATAATATTGACATTCAAAGGTCTCACATCAAATTAAGTTATATTATATGTAATCTATACTAAGCCAATATATTGATTAGAAGTATAATATATCGTATCGTATGGCCAAAATTATTAGAAGATTTATCTAAATTACCAAACAAAAAAGAATACGATTCTTTTAAAAAATATGAAAAGATGTTTTTTTACTTAATAAACTATGCATAATCTGAATACCAATTAAAAATGATCAAAATGATAAATAATATTTTACGTCGTAAAACCTAAACTTACATATTATTTAAGAATAATCAAACTAACTAACTTATCAAAATACTGCAATTTAGTGGTCAAGAAAAAGAAATTATTCTATTATAAATGACTCAACTTATATATAATACTACTTAGCTTTGATGTTCTAGCAAAATAAATTTTTTAAAAGGATTGGTAGACGTAGTAGCGGTTACTATAATATTGACATTCAAAGGTCTCACATTAAATTAAGTTATATTATATTCTAGTCTATACTAAACCAATATACTGACTAGAAGTATAATATAGTGTACCGTATGGCCAAAATTATTAGAAGATTTATTTAAATTACCAAACAAAAAAGAATACGATTCTTTTAAAAAATAAGAAAAATATATTTTTTTACTTAATAAACTATGCATAATCTGAACACCAATTAAAAATGACCAAACTGATAAATAATATTTTACGTAGTAAAACCTAAACTTACATATTATTTAAGAATAATCAAACTAACTAACTTATCAAAATACTGCAATTTAGTGGTCATGAAAAAAAAATTATTTTATTATAAATGACTCAACTTCTATACTAATAAAAGGAAGGTTTTGAGACCTCTTAAGCCATCCACATCAGATTTTTTAATCTCTTTCTCAAACTCCTATCTTCTTGCCACATCACTCCTATCTTCTTGCCACATCAGCTTTTGTTTTAGAAATTTAAAAAAAAAAAAAATCAAAAGACAATTATTATTAACTTAATCACATTATATACTATAATATTAACATTCAAAGGTCTCAAATCAAATTAAGTTATATTATATGTAATCTATACTAAGCCAATATATTGACTAGAAGTATAATATATCGTATCGTATGGCCAAAATTATTAGAAGATTTATCTAAATTACCAAACAAAAAAGAATACGATTCTTTTAAAAAATATGAAAAGATATTTTTTTACTTAATAGACTATGCATAATCTGAATACCAATTAAAAATGACCAAACTGATAAATAATATTTTACGTCGTAAAACCTAAACTTACATATTCTTTAAGAATAATCAAACTAACTAACTTATCAAAATACTGCAATTTAGTGGTCAAGAAAAAGAAACTATTTTATTATACATGACTCAACTTATATATAATACTACTTAGGTTTGATGTTCTAGCAAAATAAATTGTTTAAAAAGACTGGTAGACGTAGTAGCGGTTAATATAATATTGACATTCAAAGGTCTCACATTAAATTAAGTTATATTATATTGTAGTCTATACTAAACCAATATACTGATTAGAAGTATAATATAGTGTACCGTATGGCCAAAATTATTAGAAGATTTATCTAAATTACCAAACAAAAAAGAATACGATTCTTTTAAAAAATATGAAAATATATTTTTTTTACTTAATAAACTATGCATAATCTGAATACCAATTAAAAATGACCAAACTGATAAATAATATATTACGTAGTAAAACCTAAACTTACATATTATTTAAGAATAATCAAACTAACTAACTTATCAAAATACTACAATTTAGTGGTCAAGAAAAAATAACTATTTTATTATAAATGACTCAACTTCTATACTAATAAAAGGAAGGTTTTGAGACCTCTTAAGCCATCCACATCAAATTTTTTAATCTCTTTTAATGATGTCATGTCAGCATAAATTTTCTAAAACAATTCTTAAATAACTTACTTAGTGTTTCACCTTTTAAACATCTCACACTCTACATTTAAGCTTAATTTATTTAAAAATCGATGGAAACTAAATGGGCATTGATCTACAATATATTTAAAAGCGATAAATGTTAGTGAAATTAATCACAAAAGTTTCTCTTTCAAGTAATAACCAAACATTGTTATCTTTTTACCCAGGGAGATGATAACAATGAAACACTAAAAACTAAAACTCATGAAAGTTTAAAACACATTATTGGCCAAACTTGCAAATTTCATATCAAAGTGTCAATGTACAACTTCCAAGCTTCATGTCAAACTTTCACTGTCTCCCGTATTATTCTGAACGACGTTGTCTTGAACGACGAGGCGTCTAGAATAAACAACCTCATATCTCCTGACTATGCAATTCTTTCCAAGGCTCGGAATACACATCCAAACGAAATATCCGATGAAGACGTGAAGAACGAGAAGCGCCCCCGTCTAGACAACTAAACCAGCTTATTCACCTCACAATAAAAGTTGTTTCTTTGATTTAATTTAAAACCATTCTCAATGTTACAAGTTTTTTCAATTTTCTTTCCCTCCATACTATTCACAAATTCCATCTTATTTCCCCTTTTTTGGTTTAACGTTGCACTAATACAAGATCACATTTCTATAAAATTACTTCCACTCAATATTCATTACTATCCAAATGTTGTGTTTTGTTGAATATGCAGTACGTTAATAAAGTCATCCAAAGTTTATTGGATCTATCATGACACAAACCTGCAAATGGTTTCATTAATCCAAGGTGTAGGTAATGTTTTGATAAAGAGATTGCATGAAACAAAAGAATTTATTGTAAGTTAAGATGAACTATTTTTTTTTATTTTATATTTGAAAACCTTAAATTGAATATGAACCAAGTCAAAGAAAAAACTTAAATAGGTTTCTTTAAAATAAAATTTCTTTAGAATAAACAATTTTCATAATATATTATATAATCAATTAGCTTATATAGCATAATTTAGTTATTATATATTTGGAAAAATACTAATATTTAACCGTTTATTATATATCTAGATTTTTTCATTCATAAATCAAAACCCTCTAATTACATGAAATCGAACCTTCTTCTTCGTCAAATTCTTCATCTTTTTTTACTAACTAAATCCATTTCGATTTTGTTAAAACAAATCTTTGAAAATAAAGGTTTTGTTTTATATGTTAAATATATTATGGACCAAATAATATATAACATGTAATTTAATCTTCGTTATTCAAATTCGAAAGACCTTTGAATGTCTATATTACACGTCGGTTGATTTACAGTGATGAAGTTGTTTAATCTTCTATTGAAACTATACATATTCACCACTTTTGAATGTCCATATTTACTTTTTACTTTTTATTTTTTATACTATCCAAAATAATTGGGTTGAATATCTTATATACATGTCATTTTCCGTTTAGTCAATCCAACTAATAATTCTGATATCTAGAATTTCTTCCCTTTCTCTTAATTTAGAAAAATTATAAAATGATAACATCTTATGCAATTTGGATATTTCAATGTCATAATTTTATATATAAATACTACTTCATAAAATATATATTCTTAAATTCTTCTTCAGATAATATTATAAGTATGGTCTTCAAATAATTTCACACATGTACTTTTGATCTTTAAATAATAAATAAAACCAGACCAGAATCCTGATTGAAGTCTGCTTCATAACTAAAAAATTGCACTATTTGCCTTCAAACATTCAAACGACGAGATGTCATTAATAATCTAGCCTGCAACCACATTTACCACCATGATTGCATAATAAGCTGGCTTAACACAAACAAAAATTATCCAATATGTAGAGCAACATATTTTTAATTTTATCATTCCAAATAATAATAAAATTATCTCTTTCTGATTCACATACCTTTCATTCCAGAAATACAACATTAATCACAAAATTTGACAAGTTACCCAACAAATAAACTACACATAAATGTTTCTAAACTAAAAACCGGGCGTAGCCCGGTCAATCCCCTAGTATAATATAAAAGAAAGGTTTCAGACCACCTTGGTTTAGGGGTTCTTAATGGTTTTTAATGTGTCTCTTAACCATTTTTTTAATAAAATTTAATCAAAAATATTTAGTAAAATTAAGAGCCGTTTCTTAATTAGAGATTTTAAGAATCTCTTAAAAGACTCTACGTGTCGGCAAAAGAGTGGTGGATGCGTGTTGCCCAAAAAAAAAGAGAAGGGTCGCGATTTTCTTCTCTTCTTCCTCTTCTCTCTTCTCTCTGTGGCGATTTGAGTCGATTTCGTCCATTTCTTCCACGGACATCAGTTCACCGCTTATCTTATCTTCCTCTTCTTCATCTCAACAGCGTCGGAGGTGCTCAACAAATCGGCGGCGTGTGCTGATTTATCCTCTTCGAAAATGTATGTGCGTGTGCTGAATCCTAATGTCGAGGTGCTCAACAAATCGGCGCCGCTTCACATGACCATAAACGCCGCTAAAGGTTTACAAGATGTACTCAAGTCGAATCTCGGTCCTAAGGGAACTATCAAGATGTAAGTCTCTTCACTCTTGATGGATCTGTGTATTACTTCTTTGTCTCGTTGTTTTGTTAAATTTTCATGCGGTGTTTTCAATTACTCGATGTAGGCTTGTTGGTAGTTCTGGGGATATCAAGCCTACCAAGGATGACAACACGCTTTTGAAGGAAATGGTAAGTCTGATAAAGAATAATTAAAAACCTAGATCTTTTTGATTGAGTAGAATCTGGTTTAATGTCTCCTGTTAGTTGTGAAGTGTATTACTCAGCTTGTAAATACTAAGTTTATGAACTAGAATCTGAGAAAGAGGTTAGTCACAGAATCTGAAAAAGTTGATTGAAATTACTTACAAGTACATATGAAGTCTTTGTCTTCTCTTCCGTAGAATGATTCTTCATTCAACTTTGTGTGGGTTTAAGGGCAGATGGGAAGATGGAGGTTTAAGCCCCTTAGATCAACCTTTAACATACCTCTTCTAGAGATTAAGCCCCTACCATAATCGTTGGCCATTTCAGTTGCTAAGTGAACATTTTCCACAAGGAGTCTTCCTTTGATGAAATATGATTGGCTAGATGAAATCATAGGCGGAAGGATATGTTGAAGTCTTGTAGCTACAATTTTAGAGATTGTTTTGTACAAGACGTTGCAGCATAATATTGGCATGAACTCTGTAATTTTGTCTGCCCCATGTCGCAAAGAATCAACACAATGGTAGTAGCATTCAACTGTCTCAGCAACTGACCCGAGGTAAAGAATTCTTTGATAGAGTCTTTGAAACCTTCACCCAAAATTTCCCAAGTATGTCTAAGAAACTCGCTAGTGTATCAATCTGGTCCCGGAGGTTTGTTCTTTGGCATTTTCCAGATTTCCTTCTTTATTTCTCCATTAATGATTTTCGAGATGAGTATACTCTGCTCACTTTGATTACATCTGAATGAGACAACTGAAGAGATAATAGCAAGTTCCTGAGTTGATAGCGAATGAGAAGAAGAGCCTAAAAGTTGCTTGAAATAGGAGACACAATGTTGTTTGATATCCGTTGCAGTCAGAGATCATCTTCATTGATAAGGTAATAGATCTGCTTTGAAACCCTATTTGCTTAAACCACTCGATAAAAATGTGTTGAGTTTCAGTCTCCCTCCACTGCTCAAGTAATGTAACTTTTTTTATAAAATTTAAAGAATTTTGATGTGGAATTCTACCATTAGAATCCCACAAAACTTAAGAACCTCGTTAGAAGTTCTTAAGTCATTATTTGTATTAAAAATAATCATTGAAGTTGCTCTCATTCTCTCGAAATTTTGTCTTGTGACGGAAAAATGATATAATCGAAGGTCTCGATTGGCTGAAAATTGTCAAAGTCATTGCGTTCACGCAAAGAAAGAGTTGCACTTTGTTCCTATTGGTCAAAAATACTCTCTTCTGATTGGTTGAGGGTTCACATTCAATTCTATTTCACGTCGAGAATACTCTCTTTGCCACGTCGAGAACTCACATTGAACTTTCTTCATCGTTTTATCGCCTCTTTAATTCCATTAAACTTTCGGTTTTGGATACTTATGCCTCCTTAATATACTCATCCATTATTTTGCACTACATAACCCACTACTTTGCATTCAATAATCGACATTGATTGTACTCATATTTTTCACTATATAAGCTAGAGAATTCACAGTTTCGAACTCGCCATTCCCACATAAATTTTCACGTGCAGTCTTTATGAAGTACGATTACTAGTTTCATTTGATTTTAGTTTCCTTTTTTGGCTTTTGTTATATTATTTTGTTGTTTTATTACTATCCTTATGAGAGCTAAATATTATAGGTTGTTTATGTCACTCTTTCAGGTCTCTTTCAATCTGTGGCCACTGTTTTATGTTGCTGCTCTTACCCGTGATCGTTAATGTGCTGCCGATTCAGCTTGCATGAGAAAACTTCCCAACAAAAGTATTTCCATTTTTTCTTTATGTTACCAGTTTCTTTGGTCCGTTAGAAATATTGTAAGTTCAATTAGTTTTTGGGTATGAATTTATATTTGATTTTTTTCACGAAAAATTGTTTTGCCAAAATTTTAATTCAAGTGTTTTCCTGATTGTATTAGTTAAATTTTGACATTTCGAACTAACCACAATTTATATTTTGTTTGCGAGTATTCTATGATAAACCGAAGACCATCTAAATTTTTTAAAATCGGCGATGATATTCCACGGTTCTTCAAGTTATCTCCAATTCGTTTGGCTGTTGATCCCTCTCAATAGTCATTCGAGGTATTCTGATTCCTCGAACTCTTACTGGTTTTGTAGTTCATTTGTCAATTTTGACTTTTTAAAACATTTTCTTCGAAATAATTGATCATAAATATTATTTTTTATTGTGAGCAAAATTAAGTGTTATATTTCTATTCTCGAAAACTTGACATTCTGTCTTTTGAACTTTCTTTTTGACATTCAGTTTCAATTGGTTTTCGGGTGATATGAATCTACACTTGATTTCGTTCCTTTACAATTGTTGGCTCTCAGAAACATGTGTTTGAAACTGGTATTACCGAAAGCATTTTCCAATTACATTTGTTAATTTCAACATTTCGAATTAATCAGAGTTTACATTCTGATTGCGATATTTTTCAAATTTGGCGAGCTATCGTGATATTATTCGGCCAAGTCTTCTACGACCTCGGTTTGCTTCGGATGGGACGGTTGGTTATGATGCCGTTTTTTGTTTTTTCTCCATGTGTTTTTTCTATTCTCCATGACGGTTGGTTGATGGTTATTAAATAGTAACAAATAATAATACTTCATGTTTGAGTATAATTGATGGCGTTGCTTAACGATTTGGTTTTCTTGTTCTATCATTTCATTCATATTAGATGTGGTGATTAACCTCTTCGTGCCCGAGACTCATATTTCTTTGATTTTTTTGTTGGTTAATTCCTTGATGAATAAGCTTTCTCTAAAATAAGTGTGTTAGTTATTTTAGAGATAATCTCTGGTAAGAGTTAGTTACTTAGAGATAAGATTAAATCTTTAGATTAGATTTATGAGAATTAATCTATAAATATGAAACTTAAGGAGGTTTGTTCTTTAAGACTTTGAGAAAAGGTTTAGCTTTTGTGTAAGTTTTCTAAATCAATAAGAAGAGAAGTTCTTATATTCAAAGTGTGTATATTCGATTAACTTGATTTGGTATCAGAGCTCTTAGGTTTCGATTCATCAAGCTAATCAACAATGGGAGATGTGACTCCAGTGCAATCTCGAAGCAAAGATTCAGGTGTACCTTCAATACAATTTCTGATGCTTACTGCTACGAATTACACGGTTTGGTCAATGCGTATGAAGGTCATGTTGCGTGTTAGCGAGGTTTGGGAGACAATAGAAACAGGTTTAATGGACCCAAATAAGAACGATATTGCGATTGCTCTCTTGTTCCAGTCCATACCAGAAGTTCTCATACTGCAAGTAGGAGATCAAGGAACGGCCAAGGAACTTTGGGATGCGATTAAGACTCGCTACCAAGGTGCAAAACGTGTTAAGGAGGCTCGTTTACAAACTTTAACTGCTGATTTTGATAGGTTAAAGATGAGTGATTCAGATTTGGTGGATGCCTTTGCTGGAAAGATCTCGGGGATAGTAGCTCAATCCGTAGCCCTTGGAAAGACAATTGATGAAACAAAGATGGTTAAGAAATTTTTAACCGGACTTCCAAGACATAAATTTATTCACATTATGGCTTCTCTTGAACATGTTCTAGACTTAAAGACAACTCACTTTGAAGACATAGTTGGGAGAATCAAAGCTTATGAGGAGAGAGTTAGCAATGAAACACATGGTGAAGAACAAGATAAGCTTATGTATTCAAATCGAACCTCCTATGGCCGAGGTGAAAAGCCAAGTGAAAGAGGAGGAAGAGGTGCAGTTAGAGGAGGAAATAGTCGTGGACGAGGTAGAGGTAAAACACTGTTTAATGGTCGAAACAATCAAGAGGAATACAAAGAACCAAAACAGATTGTTAAGAAAGATCGATCAACAGTGATTTGTTGGAGATGTGACAAACCTAGACACTTTTTCGCTTCTTGTCCCGATAGACCACGAGATCAACCAGAAGCTAATCTCAATGATTATGAAGATGAGGAAGGAGAGGAAGTTGAAGAGGAATCTCTCTATATGCATGAGTCTGTTTTCTTAAATGAAGACAAGGTGTTTCCTCGAAAATATGATACCGGTGGAGATGAATCAAGTATGTGGTATCTAGATAATGGCGCAAGTAACCATATGACTGGAAGCAAAGGTTTCTTTTCTAAGCTCAATGAGGAGGTGAAAGGTAAAGTTCGCTTTGGAGATGGTTCGCATGTTGATATACTTGGTAAAGGGACAATTGTCTTCATTGGGAAAACTGGAGAGAAACGAGAACTTAAGGATATCTATTTCATTCATGATCTTAAACATAACTTTATGAGTCTTGGCCAAGCTACAGAGAATGGATGCGAAATAAAGATGAAAGGGAATCAATTGACTGTGAGATATCCGAAAGGAAGATTGTTACTTCAAGTCATAAGATCTATAAATCGACTTTACAAAGTTTTGTTGCAAGTTTATAAATTGTGATGCCTTCTTGTCAAAGAGGATTATATCACACAATTATGGCATTCACGTTTAGGACACATAAGTATTGGAGTGATGAACAAAATGGTGAAGGAAAAGACGATCATAGGTTTGCCACAAACGACTCATGAAAAGAGTATTTGTGAGTCTTGTCTAAAGGGAAAGCAAGCACAATATCATTTTCCTTCAAAGACTAAATTCTGGGCAAGTAAAGGGTTAGAGCTGATACATGGTGACTTGTGTGGTCCAATTTTTCCCTCAACGCCTTCTCATAATCGCTATATCTTCGTGCTAATTGATGATTGTACAAGATATATGTGGATGTTTTTGCTTAAGATAAGAGTGAAGCTTTTGATCGTTTTCAAAGATTCAAGAAACTTGTTGAAAAACAGTTGGATTTAACTATAAAAACTTTTCGTACAGATCGTGGAGGGGAGTTCACTTTTAATATCTTCACACATTTTTGTGAAGACAAAGGAATCACAAGACAACTCACAGCACCTTACATACCACAACAAATCGGTGTAGTGGAGAGAAGAAATCGAACCTTGATGGGTATGACAAGAAGCTTGTTAAAATACATGGAAGTACCTAATGTATTTTGGGGAGAAGCTGTACGACACTCCACTTACCTCATCAATCGAATACCAACTAAAGAGTTACAAGGACAAACTCCCTATGAAAGCCTTATGAAGAGAAAACTGAACATTGAACACTTAAGAGTTTTCGGATGTCTTGCCTATGTAAAGATCACCAAACCACATCTTAAGAAACTTGAAGATCGGTCCAAATGTGTAGTCAATCTAGGTTCGGAACAAGGAACGAAAGGGTATAGACTTTATGATCCTAAAGCAAAGAGAATATTAGTAAGTAGAGATGTATTATTTGATGAAAAGCAAAGTTGGGATTGGACAACCACACAAACGAGTTCCGAACCAGGAATGTTTAGAGTGTTTCGAGATGGAGTTTTGGAAGAAGAAAATGTCTTTCCCGATGTACAAGAGGAACATGAATATAATGTTCAACCCGACCACAATGATCATGAAGATCATGAACATGCTGTCGGAGAAGAAAGTGCATCCGAGAATGTCCCACCTACTTCACGGTATGGTCGTGTGCTTTAAAGACCAAAACATTTTGATGATTTCGTTTAACTTGCAGAATGGGAAGGAGGAAGGTTGCTTCTCACGATAGATGGGGAACCAAAAAATTATCGGGAAGCTAAAGACATTCGAGAGTGGGTAGAAGCTATGCAAACTGAACTTGATTTGATCCTCAAGAACAAGACTTGGACACTTGTTGACAAACCTGCATAAGTTAAGCCTATTGGGTTAAAGTGGATCTTCAAAGTTAAGAGACATGCCGATTGAACCATTCATAAGTTCAAAGCAAGGCTTGTGGCCAAAGGATATGTTCAACAACATGGCATCGACTATGAGGAAGTTTTTGCACCAGTAGCTCGAATTGAGCGTTTACTTATAGGATTTGCAGCTACACATGGGTGGGAAATTCATCATTTTTTAGATGTTAACATTGTTAGATTTTTAAGCAATTCGATAATTATCAATTGACTAATCTAGCAAAACCCTAAGCCCTAGGTCTTGTATTAACTTAATTGAATTTGATAAATAGAGAACTCGATTATACCTGAAGTATGGTTAGTGCAGCGGATATAAGATCAGGTATGAGATCAGAAAGTGCTCCAAGTGTAGCACTTCTATTGATAGTCCACACGCACGAAAGTGGGAGAGAAGTTTGCTAGAACTTTTTGTGTGCAATTCTCTTAGGATTTCGACTTGTGCAATCAGCGGCTAGGGTTTCTTATCACATCAAAAATGTGTCATATATCATATATATAGGGAGTTTAAGTTAACCTATATATATGTGTCTCATCACATCAAAAATGTGTCTCATCTGAAACTATGTATTATTATGCTCAAGTCATGAATCATTCCTATAATGATCATTCCCTATTGAATTTTCTCCATTTGCTTAGGTGTGTGACCCAATAGGATCATATAGTACTAGCAGTGAGTATCTCAACTCATAGATTATAAGTGGACTCTAGCAAGTCGTTAAAACCCATGGTACCATATGACTTTGTCTAATCTCGATGTTAGTTACGACCACACGAGTAAGTACAAATGATTGCAGGACATTCCCAACAATCTCTCACTTGTACTGGAATCATATGTTCTCAAAATCCCTTTGTTTCCATATCTCTATCTGCTCTAAGGAAAGAGTTCATGTCATCCTTATTTTAATTATCAAAATCAATGTTCATCGAGCTTGAATTTGTACTGATAGAGCAAACAAGCGTCTTTTACCTTGTTTGAGTACGGCCATGCATTTTACAGTATCAAATCTTTCGAAGGGCCCATAGATATCTTTCTCTCGTATATAGGAGGGACGAATTCCATCTTGTTCCATCCTCTGTTCCTTTGTCACATTTCATGATATGTCGGACAAATGCCTTTATAACCACCAGTTACGGTTGGCGTTTGAAATTTTCAAAACACACCATTTCATGTGCAAGAAAACAGCATGAACTTAGGTCTAAGGACTATGCTATATAGTCGTATAAGAATCTCTTATGATACTCATTATACGATCTCGTAGAGTTTTCATAACGGGTCATTTCTGATGCTATGTTCATTTGACACACATCTATGTGATTGACTTGATACTTATTATCAATGACTCCATGAAACTTAGTCATCAGTCACCTCACATACTAGTCTATCTTGTTATTAGTATTCCGCTTTAATAACCATTGACTAGGGAATGAAATAATTCATGCATTTTACGTCTATATGATTTCATGACCAAGTCCTCAACTTGATGACCAATAAGAATGTCATGATTATTTCGGGATAAATATTTAATACAAGTATTAAATAGAAATGAAATAATTTCATTAAAACATAACCAATGTTTACATCATAACATAAAACTATTATAACTCCCACTGGAACTAAGATTACATTATAAGATACCTAAGGCCTATGCCATTGGCATGATACTCATGTTTAGTCCGTGAAAGTACTTTCATCAAAGGATCAGCGACATTCTCTTTGCTTGAAACTCGGCTAATCTTCACATCTCCACTTTCAACGATATCTCTAGTCTGATGATATCTCCTCTCTATATGTTTGGATCTCTGGTGCGATCTGGGCTCCATTGCCTGTGCAATGACTCCATTGTTATCACAATACAGTGCCACCGGCTCAGCAATACTCGAAATCACTTCAAGTTTAGAGATGAACTTCTTTATCCAATCAGCTTCCTTCGCTGCTTCAGAAGTAGCGATATATTCAGCTTCAGTAGTGGAGTCAGCTATGGTGATTTGCTTGGAACTCTTCCAACTAATTGCACCGCCATTCAGACAGAAGACGTAACCGAACTGAGACCGGGAATCATCCTTATCCGTCTGAAAGCTTGCATCCGTGAATCCACTAATAACCAACTCCTCATTTTTTCCGTACACAAAGAACATATCCTTAGTATTCCTCAAATATTTCAGGATGTTCTTGACGGCAGTCCAGTGAGTCTCACCTGGATTTGATTGGTACCTGCTTATCATACTTAATGCACAAGCAACGTCTGGACGAGTACAAATCATAGCGTACATGATGGATCCTATTGCGGAAGCATAGTGAATCCTACTCATGCGTTCTCGCTCAGCAGGTGTCTTGGGACACCCCGACTTGCTTAGAACCATGTCATGAGACATTGGTAAGAAGCCCTTCTTAGAATCATGCATATTGAATCTGCTCAAGACCTTATCTATGTAAGTGTCTTGACACAATCCGAGCAGCCTTTTAGGTATATCTCGATAGATCCTGATTCCAAGAATATAGGCGGCTTCCCCCATGTTCTTCATCGAGAAACATTTTCCGATCCAAGCCTTAATGGACTTCAGCAACGGAATGTCATTTCCGATAAGCAAGATATCATCCACGTACAACACAAGAAACGCAACTGCCCTCCCACTAAACTTCTTGTATACGCATTTTTCTTCTTCGTTCCTGATGAAGCCAAATTCTTTGACTACTTCATCGAAACAAAGATTCCAACTTCGTGATGCTTGCTTCAATCCATAAATAGATTGTAAAGTTCGCACACTTTCTGAGCAGTTTTAGGATCAACAAAACCCTCGGGTTGTGTCATATACACACCCTCTTCCAGAATATCATTCAGGAACGCGGTTTTGACATCCATCTGCCAAATCTCATAATGAGCAGCAATCGCTAAGAGAATCCGAATAGACTTAAGCATAGCTACTGGAGAGTAAGTTTCATCATAGTCAACACCGTGGACTTGTTTGAAACCCTTATCTACCAGTCTATCTTTATAAATTTGTATGTTACCATCCACATGAATTTTCTTCTTGAAAACCCATTTACACTCGATTGCTTTCGCACCATGAGGTAAATCGACCAACGACCAAACTTGGTTTTCTGACATGGATCCCATTTCGGATTATGTGGCCTTTAACCACTTTTAAGAGTCAGGGCCCATCATTGCTTCTTTGAAGTTTGCAGGTTCATCGTTGTCAACGATCAACAAATCATGTCCTTCTGTCACGAGGAATCCCATACATCTCTCGGGTTCATGATGGATTCTACCAGATCTACGAACTTCAAGCTCAGCAGGTGGTTATTCGACAACATCTTGCGAGTCTAATTGATGATCTTCCAGTACGGATTGACCAGCTTCCTGTAGCTCTCGAATTTTATCGAGTTATACTTTACTCCCCATGTTTTTCTTAGAAAGAAACTCTCTCTCAAGAAAAACACCATGTCGAGCAATAAACACTTTTTTCTCGGTTCGGTTGTAGAAATAGTACGCTTTGGTTTCCTTCAGATAACCAACGAAGAAGTATTTATCTGATTTCGGTGCAAGTTTATCGGATATTAATCATTTCACATCAACCTCGCATCCCCAAATCTTCAAGAAAGATAGATCGAGAATTTTTCCCATCCACATCTCATATGGTGTCTTTTCCACTGATTTTGATGGCACTCTATTCAGCGTAAATGCAGAAGTTTCTAGAGCATATCCCCAAAAGGATAGCGGAAGATCAGTGTGACACATCATTGATCGAACCATGTCAAGTAATATTCGATTCCTCCTCTTTGACACACCATTCCATTGTGGTGTTCCGGGAGGAGTGAGTTGTGAAATAATTCCACAATCTCTCAGATGGTCGCTGAACTCTTGACTTAAATATTCACTTCCTCGATCAGATCGAAGAACCTTAATACTCTTGCCAAGTTGATTATGTACTTCATTTTGGAACTCTTTGAACTTTTCAATAGATTCTGATTTGTGTCTCATTAAATAGACATAACCATATCTACTGAAGTCATCAGTAAATGTAATGAAGTAGTTGAAATTTCCTCTGGCACTTAGGCTCATCGGACCGCATACATCGGTATGTATAAGGCCCAATAAATCGCTGGCCCTTTCATTAAGTTTGTTGAAAGGAACCTTTGTCATTTTTCCCAATAAACAAGATTCACATTTCTCAAATGATTGATAATCAAATGAGTCCAAAAGCCCATCATGATGAAGTTTTTGGATGCGTTTCTCGTTTATATGCCCTAAACGACAATGCCAAAGAAAACTCGGGTTTGAATCATTTACTTTGAAGCGCTTGATATTAATGTTATATATAGGTGTAGATTGGTCAAGAATATAAAGCTCATTTGATAATGGGGCGCTGCCATAAAATAAGTCATCTCGAGTAAAGGAACAACATTTGTTTTTAATCGAAAATGAAAAACCTTCAGTATCCAAAACCGAAACAGAAACAATGTTCATACGGCTAAACCAGATGGAAACTATTCAGGTACATAATAGCAATGAAAAACCTGCTTATAGCAGGTACATAATAGCAATTTTCTAAAACCAAAACTAAACCAGATGGAAGAGACAAATTATATGTTCATACGGCTAATGCAGCAACTCTTGCTCAATTTCCTACACGTAAGTCCATTTGCCCATTCTCCAAGCTTCTACTTTTGCTTAGGCCCTGCATATTAGTACAAATATGAGCACCACAGCTGGTGTCAAGTACCCATGAAGTAGAACTTGTTGAAACAACATTTACTTCGATAACAAAAATACATGAAGGAGCGTCATACTGCTACTTGATACTACGAGTTTTAACCTTATATCCTACTGCAAGTGCACAACAAACGAAATAGTATTTAGGGATCGAATCCACGGAGAACCAAGTTACACTCTCAATTTCTATCGAGTCGCAAGCTATATCAATCAAATGGAGAAAGTGAATTCTAACAACTTAAATGTGGATGTAATCAAATAATTAAGACAATCGGATGTCGGGTACATTCGGGAGTTAGAATTATTGTCAGGGAAACTATTCAGGAACTACTCTAATCTATTTCTCGGCTTGAACATGAATAAAGGCGGACCAACTCTCGTTGAATCTACCCCTCTATCAATAACCTAAAGAACCTAACTCTCGTTGGTTTCAAGTTACAAATAGGCTTTATCATTTTGGTTCAATTACCCACAATCCAACCTAGCATCAACTCTCGTTGGTAGTGAAGGAATTGCTCTTCTAATCTAGTTCAAGTTCTTAACAATCTTCTGGAAGATTAACAACCTAAAATCATCGACTAGGTGATCAGGCTAATCTATGCATTAGATTCGAGTATTAGAAGGAGAATCATCTACTAATCAATCATATTTGTTCCCCAACAGTGAATTCTAAAACCCTAGAATCCATAGATCCGATCTAAGATCTACTCAGACATAGAACAGCAGTTTAAGTAGATCATAATGAATTGAAATTGAAATTGCATAAAGAATGAATAAAGAGAGTTTAGAAATTCTCTCAAGTATGAAGAGATCTTCTTCCTAGCTTACAAAACTCTGAAACTCTGTAAAATTTTGTTCTTAGAAGTTAAAAGACAGCTCTCTAAAAGAATAGGAAAAAGATTATTTATAAGGCCCAAAACAAGAGCTGAAAATCGTGAAATTAGGTTTCTGCGAAAGGCTATGATCGATCGAGCAATGGGCGCTCGATCGATCTCCTGGATGATGAGTCGATCTTCTCAGAGACTAGGTCGTTCTTCAGATCGTGCGCATCATCCTTCGAGATCAATGATTGATCGATCATTGGTACATCGATCGGTCCTTCCCTTCATGGAGAATACCAAAAAAGTGCTTCAAACCCCTCCAATGTTCCACCTTCAAACATAATTCCAAATCCAAACGTTTTTGACCTGAAATCTCAATAAAACATAGACAAATTTCTCAAATATAACTGTAATAATGAGCTCAAAACCGACAAAATATGAGGAACATCACTACTTCATCTTCTTGTAATCTTTCAAATATTTCTTGCAGTTTCTTTTCCAATGCCCTTACTCGTTACAGTAATTGCAAACGTCCGTTTTAGATGGATCGGGCCTGGTTCTCGATATGGATGTGGCCAGCTCCTGGTTCACAACCGGGTCAGCTTTAGCCTTTCCCTTACCTTTGTCCTTCCCACGTTTCTTAAACGATTTACCCCCTTGCATTAAGAGTACAGGCGGGGCGCCCTTCTTGACATTCGGCTCTGCTGTCTTAAGCATTCCATGCAGCTCAGTCAACGTCTTCGTCATGTTGTTCATATTATCGTTCAATACAAACTGATGATAACAAGACGGCAGCGACTGAAGTATTATGTCTGTAGCCAACTCATGGCTAAGGGGACAGTCTAGTTTAACCAGATTATCAATATAACCCATCATTTTCATGACATGACTACTCATCGAACTATCATTTGATAGTTTGCATTTGATGAGAGATTTCACCGTTTGGTATCTCTCATATCGTGAATGTTCCTGAAACATTCCCTTCAGGCCAGTCACAATCTCGATGGGCGACACTACATTCTCGATTGCACCTGTAGTTCCGAGATCATGGTGGCAAGCATCAAGCATTGCACATCTATCACATCATTGGAATGCTTATCCCAAGCATTCCTAGCTGCAACAGTGGCATTGGCAGCCGGTCTAGGAGGCAAGACTTGTTCCAAAACATAGTCTTTCTTCTCCTGCCTAAGAACAATTCTCAGGTTACGGTACCAACTCAGGAAATTCTTCCCATTTAACTTGTCCTTCTCAAGGACAGATCGAAGGGAGAATGAGTTGTGGTTATGGTTGTTGCTATTTGCCATAGCTGAAATTAAGAGAGGTAAGGAGTTTTAGTATGATGGTTTAAGTGTTGAGAAATCTTAACATATTTAAGAAAACTCACATTGTGTTCAATCAATAGTTCTTCGATTGAATACAATGATCCCGAGATCCATATTTCAGAAAAATCTGAGTGAGTTGAGCTCATCGCCCAGGCCTTAGTTATTTAGGTAAACAACTTATTTGCTAGTTATATCAAATATATAACTCTCGGTCGTGATTTGACATCTCATATGCCAAAATCACTCTGATGTCTCAAAGCTCAAGACGGTCTTGATAGCTAGTCAAGTAAACCAATCTCATAATCATATGGTAATGGTTACCATCTGCCTCACCCATGTCAAAGTAGGTACCTAACCCGAGCTAGCCCACCATACGATGAAACGAGTCTTGACAGTTGACGTGAAGTGGAAAGACATGAGTTTCTTGATATTTGTTTGAGGAACTAAACTTTAACTTGAATGTATATCATATATGCACTCAAGAGGGTTAAAAGGGGATTTTAAAAACATAAAGAAATCAAATCAAAGACTTTAAAATTTTATGTATGATTTTTCTAATCCTGACCCTGTGCTGGTTGGCACCTGCTGGTTTTTCTCCAACTTGGTATAATTTTTCTTAAGCCGATTGCGAGAAAGCGAGATTCGGTCTAATCTTATTAAACTGGATCATTCAGGGCTATTTTAAATTATGTTATATTGTACTTCGGTTTATCACATGAAAACCCTGAAACCATAAACCCTAATTTTTTTATTTCAATGAAACCATAATCATGCAATGCTAATTCAATTAAAACAAACTTTTAATCAATAAATCAAACATGAAAACATCAGATTTCATTAAGGTTACAACCAGCTCAAATGTTCGATTTCAGCAATAATAAAATCAGCTCTGGTTTTTTGATTTCATCAAAACCCTAATCATGCAAATCTAATTCAATTAAAACAAACTTTTAATCAATCAATCAAGCATGTAAACATCAGATTCAATAAGAATACAACCTGGCTCTGATACCACTGTTAGGTTTTTAAGCAATTCAACAATTATCAATTGACTAATCTAGCAAAACCCTAAGCCCCTAGTATTGATAAAACTGACACACGTTACGATGTGAATCTTCAATCCTTATTTTACTCGTAATGTGTGTCAGTTTTATCAATACTAGGGGCTATACCGGGCGTCCCGGTAATTATTTAGTAAATTATATATATATATATATATTACTACTTTGACACGTATGGCGTAAAGCTACTCTAGTTTGACATATTATAAACCAATTACTTTTGCACTAAACAAAGAGAAGAACATAACAAAATTTAGTGTTTACTATGCTTCTAGATTAGTAAAGTAGCATCAGAAAGTGCGGGGAAAGCTTACTACCAAGTTATATAGCATGTGATTCGAATCTTTTAGTCGTCCTCGCTTACCTCACTTTTGTACGTATAGTATCAGAACCTAACATATGTTTTTTTGTTTTTTTGACTGCCCACTTGTCGAGCTTGTATCTATGGTTGCAACCTATTCATTTATTCAAACAATAAAGAAGGAGAACTCTCTTTCAAGTGCTAGAAAAAGTCCACCATAATCAAAGGAGACATCCATGTTACTGGTTCTGGTATAGAGATCGAACAAAACATTTAATTAAATTTTGGAAATGATCGTAACTACCATAATGAATAGCCAGCATTTACGTGAAACTCAACACTAAGATGATCATTTACAGGACTTAATTAAATTTAACACTATATTATCTAAAAAAAGAATTCACATATATCTATTTATCATACCTAGAATCCAACAATCAAGTCAGTAATATTTGAACAAACTGAGAATGCATCACGTAAGGAGTATATATCAGACATGGGGCTGAGATTATTAACTGTAGGCTTCTCATGTGACTCGTAGTTGAGTGGAAATAGAACAACTATTTCTCACAAAGCAAATAAGTAATACAAAAATTGTGGAAAGTTTATGGTGAGTGATAGTATGTTTGGGAGAGCTTATAAATGATGTGAAAGAGAATTTGAACAGTTTAAAACTGCAAGGATTTTGACAAAGTGGTGAGTATGTGATTGACAAATCAGCATTAATTTGCATTAATTATTATTAAGCCTCCTAAGTTATTGAGAATTAGTGGAGATGTGGGATAGTTATATCCTCACGTTTTAAATTTTGCAAAATAAACTAAAAAGCTAACATGGCATCTTCTAAAGAGTTTAAATGCTAAGGTGGATAACTCTAGAAGTCCCAAAACCTTCCTTTTATTAGTATAGATTACGTACAATCTTGCCTAATGTTTTTATGACGCTTATTTCAGCTTATTTGATATTAAAAATTGTGTTTCATGTTCCGCATAGATGATTTGAGTAATGGTATCGTATTAAAATAGAAACCTTATTGGTAAAAGTCATGAAATAAGCATGAATAGTTCCGAAAGAGCATGCATCGGTTTTTAAACGTCTTATGCTTGGTTATAGCCTGTTTCTACGCACTATTCCAATTTTATTGCCATCGTAATGATCCCGAGTGACCTAATTAACTGTACACATCAATGTATTACATAGAAAATAGTGTTTAAAATTTCGGATCACAGAACTATTTCGACGAATGTACATGGTTGATCATGTATGCCGCTCGAGATCTCTTTTAGAGCAATATCGCCTTTTGTTGATTGGTTAGGGCCTCAGTGACTTGATGTTCACGATTCTAAGAATTGTCACAAAATTCTCACACATTAATTTAGTGTATAATTGATCGTGATCAATGCAGAATTCTCACACATTAATTTAGTACTGAGAGAGCTCATAAACTACGTTTTAGCAGAAACATGAGTAGTAACTCATTTCTTTTAAAAATACACAATTTGTGCAAGTAGTTTGCATGCTTTGACATTCAAAGTTAGGTCTTACATGTGCCGTTTTGGATGTTTCTTCCATTCTTCCTTCATAATAAACACCGAGGATATCTATTTTCCATAGTAGAATGTGTCTATACGCCTCTATTTTATTTTCTTCGTTAACCCCAGTCGAATTTTATGGTAAATTTTCCATTATGCAGTTCTCCTTATTATTTGACGTTCTTTCACTTGTATGTTTTGTTGTTATTGTAATTTAAGAATACACAGTCTCTAGACATGATAACAAAAATTGCTAAGAAATAACTTAAACTATTTACCAGGATTCATTTTCTTGTTAGCTGTAGCCGATCCGACTTTGTGTGATTGCGTGGTATTATTGATTTATATACATTATATATTAATGGATGAGTTAATAGAAGCTAGTGGGTGAATGCATTAATAGTAGCTGGTGTTCATAAGTAGAGTTGCATGGGAAACTATGTGTGTGAATTCCATGAAGGTTTTGGTATACTATTTATGGCTTTGGTGAAGCGTATCGGCCAATTAGTTCCTAGATTTTGTTTCATACCTTGAGGAGTTTCATGTATTTGGATTTGCATGTATTCATTCGGTCATCTTTTTCCTTTCAAACAATTTTCTTTTTTGGGTTATCGATAAGGAAATACGTAACTTTTTAGATCATAAATATTTGGACGTGAGACCAATGAATTGTACAATTCTAATCGACATATAAAAATGGCATGTGTGTGATTTGATGAGCACATTGTGTTTTTTGTGAGATTAAGCCATTAACTAATGCGAATACCATCAATCACAAACTAGTAAAGTTCAAGGACGTTAATGGAAAACTAGTAATCTACACCAAAGAAACAAACTTTTCATGCACCACATGTTGTATATACATAGTCTGGATATTTACTATTGGATAGTCGTACGACAATCATAATTCTGTATAAAAGGACGCCCAATATCTTCAATATCTCGAATATCACATCCCATCCTGTCAAACAAGTTTGTGGCCGAGCCGAAGCATTTGTCGTACATTACCCGTTCGGCACTAATAGATATACAATTTCTTTTACCATGTTGTCATGCACCACTGTCCAACCCCTTTCCACTTTTCACAAAACCTTACGAAGATGAATTTGTGGTTGAACCGAGACATTTGCGTAGATTACCCGGTTCGAGACTAATAGATAAGTAATTTATATTACCTTGTTGTCGTGAACCACTCTCCAATTGTTGTACGATTTCCGCAAAACCGTCCGAATACGAGTATGTGGTCGAGTCGAGGCATTTGTGTAGATTACCAGTTTGTCACTAATAGATATGTAACTTATATTACCCTGTTGTCATGCACCGCTTTTCGATTTTCACAACCCATCCAAAGACGAGTTTTTGGCCGAGCCGAGACATTTTCGTAGATTACCTATTTGGAAATAATAGAGAGGTAATTTAAATTACCCCGTTGTCATGCACCACTCTCCAACCGCTTTAAGCTTTTCGTAAAGCCGTCTGAAGACAAATTGTAGTCGAACCGCGGCGTTTGCGTAGATTATTGGTTCGGCACTAATAGATAGATAATTTATATTACCCCGTTGTCATGTACCACTCTCCCACCGTTTTCCAATTTCCGAAAACTCGTCCGAATACAAGTTTGTGGTTGAGCCGAGACTAATAGAGAGGTAATTTAGATTACCTTGTTGTCATGCACCACTCTCCAACTGCTTTCTGATTGTCGCAAAGCTATCCGAAAACAAGTTTGGCCTAGCTGAAACATTTGCGTATATTACCCGTTCGGGACTAATAGAGAGGTAATTTAGATTACCCCATTGTCATGCACCATTCTCCAATCGCTTTCCGATTTCCGTAAACCTGTCTGAAGACGAGTTTTTGGTCGAGCTGAGGCATTTGTGTAGATTATCCATTTCGTTATTCAGAATGTATGGGGCTTTGGGTATTCAGGTATCTTTCACGTATCAGATTACCCAAGATTTGGATATTTGGGTTTTTTTTGGATATTAGGATTGTTCGGGATTTGGGTTTCGTGTATTTTTTTAACATTTGGATGGTACATGATTGGGATATTCGGGTTTTTCTTTGGTATTCGAGTATTTTTGGATATTCGGATCGTGTGGTATTTTGGTATAAAATTTAAAAATGTAACACCAAACAATTACGAAAGACATAGACGTACCTCGAAAAGTTCTTGTAGTTAGGCTTGATTGGCCTTTCAATAACACTGAGCACAGATTTGGAGAGCCTTAAGGTGTTCAGAACATGGAAAGGCTTATGTTGTGGCCTCAGAGAATCCAAAACCTCCAATGTCAAAATGTTAATTGCATAAGAAAATGTTTTCTTATTGACAAGTGTATGTAATAGAGATTAAAGGTTGATTAGAATAGCCTTAAACGATCCTTTTTTTTCACTGACCTTAAAGATCTCTTTGATTAACATATTTGGAGAGGGCATCAACTCCACTTGAAATCTTCTAGCATGATCATTTAATTCTTGGCAGAGTTCATTGCTTGAACTCCTTTTATGTTCACATCTGATTCCTTCATTTTGCTCTGATTCCTCGACATGTATTTCTCTTGACTTTGAATCTCTGTAATCTGGTTCTTCTTCTCCCACTTGATTAGCCAAAAATAAATAAGTCTGCAATATACATATTCTAGTTTTAAATATAATATTTTGCCTAATTATCAACCTATTCTTGCCCTAGCATAGCAGAAACATTGTTTTGTAGCATTTAGCTTAATTAAGCAAAGATAAATGGAAACAAGCGTTCCATAAAAACATGACAGTCATGACTCTTCATGACTGAAAATTTCCCTCCTTCTATATCAGCACAAGTCGCTAAATCTGTCGCATACCCATCTGGAAATTTTATATCATGTTTGACACATGCTAGTAAACGCTCTTTTGCTGCCGCACTCAGTCTAAATATAGGAACAGGAGCTCTTCCACGGTTATCCAGATGTAACTCTTTCCTTGAGCAAAATCGTGTTATATTCAATCTTGCCTTAACTGTGTCTTTTGATTTATCTTTTACGTTCATTATGGTATTTAAGAAGGCATCGAGAACATTCTTCTCTATGTGCATCACATCAAGACAATGTCGTAGATTGAGATCTTTCCAATATGGCAATTCCCAGAATATGCTTTCTTTATGCCAATTATGCCATTTCCCATATCCATCAGCTTTCTCCTCATGTCCGTTTCCTCCACAATCAGATGTTTTTGCTGGATTTACCTCCCTATTCGCTGATTATACACTTCATCACCGGTCAGTGTTAGGGGTGGGGACTGATCTATAGCATCTTTTCCTTTCAAAAAATTTCTTTTATTCCTTCTTAATGGATGATTAAGAGGAAGAAACCATCTGTGACAATCAAACCAACATGTCTTCCGTCCATTTGGTAATTGAAAGGCCTTAGTATCATCCATGCATATTGGACAAGCTAATCGTCCATGCGTCGTCCACCCTGATAACATGTTGTATGCGGGGAAGTCATTAATCGTCCACATCAAAACTGCTTTGACATTGAAATTTTTATTGCTGAACTTATCATAAGCCTCAACTCATGTACTCCATAGTTCTTTCAACTCATCAATCAAAGGACGAAGGAATATATCAAGACTTGCTCGTGGATGATGTGGACCTAAATTCAAAATCGTAAGCCACAAATATTCTTCCTTCATACACATACCCGGGGGTAAATTATACGGAGTCATTATCACATGCCACAATGAGTGATTACGAGACATTCCAAAAGGATTGAATCCATCAGTACATAATCCTAAATATACATTGCGAGGCTCACTTGTAAATCTGGGGTGTAACTTCTGAAAATTCTTCCACTCTGCAGCATCAGATGGATGAGACATCTCTCCTTCATTTGCTGCATGTTCTGCGTGCCATCTCATCGCCTCTGCATTGTGGGCACTCTGATAAAGTCTTTATATTCTATCAGCGATAGGTAAATACCACATACGACTAAATGGTATTTTGGTTCGACCTGTACTCTCCTTGTATCTTGCTGCTCCATAAAATTTACACTTATCCCATTTTTTATCTTCTTTCCAGAAGATCATACAATTATTCATACACACATCAATTGTATGGTAAGGGAGCCCCAAATTTCGCATCAATTTCTCGGTTTCATAATACGACGTAGTGCTCTGATTATCCTTAGGTAGATACTCTGAAATGAGTTCTACCCATTGGTCTAGTTCACGTTCGGATTCATTAAAATTTGTTTTCATATGCATCATCCGAGATGCTAATGATAATTTCGAGTGACCTTCCTCACAACCATCATATAAAGGATTGTTAGCAGCTTCTAACATGGTATAAAAATTTTGAGCCTCATTATTAGGTACTTCTACTGTATTTTGATAATCATATTCATGCTCTGCTTGATCATTCTGATTATAATTCGTGTTATCATAACTCGTGTTATCATAACTCATGTAATGCTGAGCAGGAAATGCATCGTTTACCATTCCTACATGTGTGTCTTCTACATGAGAAACTTCTTCTTGATTTTCACTTCTACCATAACTTGCATTACAACTACCTAAATCCACATTCAAATCTTCTCCATGCATGTACCATACATAATACTGAGGCATGAATCCTCGACTAAATAAATGATTTGAAATTTTTCATGCCGGCAGAATTTTATTATTTTTGCAGGAAATACAGGGACAACTAAACTTACCCCTATTACCGAGTGCAAACGTTTGATTACCCACAAAATTCATGAACTCGTCCACTCCAGCAGCGAATTCCGAACAAGATGTTATTTGTTTCTTCATCAATTCTTCTATACATCCACTCCCGAAAATTTGTATGATTAAAATTACCTCCCATTATTTTCCCTCCAAATTTTTTTCTCTCACTAAAACATTTTTTCTCTCTCTAAAAATGTTTTCTCTCTCTAAATTTTTTTTCTCTCTCCAAAAATGTTTTTTTACCCAATAACTTTTTCCTAGATGTTTTGTTGGTGTGATTGAGAAGTGAAGTCGTGGGTATATATAGAAAATATTTGCTACTAAACAGAGACTGATTAATCAGTCTCATAGTTTTAGTTACAAAGGTAGGTACAGAAAACGTGTATACCTAATACATTGAGACTGAATTGTGACTGCCGTTTAAGACTAACGTATTAGTCTCAATTTAGTCGCAAAAATGCGACTAAATTGAGACTATATCAAACAGTTGCAGATCAGTTTCAAATTAGTCGCCTTTTTGCGACTACATTGTGACAAATATTTTCAGTATCAATTTTGCGACTAATTTGAGACTAAAGTTGTTCAGTCTCATTTCAGTTACAAATCTGTAGCAAAACAGTATCAACTTTTGTGACTGAAAAATCAGTCACTAATTTCAGTCACTATTAGCGAGTTTTCTTGTAGTGTAAGTATCACATACATAGACAGCAAATATTGATAAAATGCCACTCTTAGGACCCACATCAACCACAACACGACCAGCAAAATCTGAACGATTCTTCATGACTGCAGCATAACATGCAGTACCTGAAGACATGAATGTGATTCATCAAAAGCTATCCCAAGTCAAACAATAGTGAAAAGAAAACAGAGGAGATTCTCACAATAGATATGCATCCTAAGAAATCAAGGAAACTGTAACACTTTTGAAACATTTAGTACACTGAGGCTAGGTTTTTTATCTGTCCTCACATAATCTTTTAGCATATTTTGCTGATGTAGAAGTTGTCCATAATAATGGAAATACATTTTGGCTGAAGATGCCTCTATCTTAATGTCAAACTTGCTTTTATTGGCTGAACCGTTCTATTTTGCAAGGATGATCCTAGAAACTGAAGAATAAGAATACAGTAAAGGAGAGGATAATGGATACACAAGTCAGTCACAGAGAGAAATTGGTTATCTAGAATCTGGAACAATTTTAACATTTTCATATAACATTGTTTCATGCTAGCATTGTGATACGACACCAAATGATAAGTCCAACATGTGTTCTGAAACTATACTTAAACTTAATAAATCATTTAAAAGGTCCACCTTAAAGCTAAACTCGTAAACGTATACTGAATACCAATATTGGGTATACACATTAGGATGACAAAATCAAAGCAACTGGTAACAAAAAGTCAATAAGATAATGCCAAGGTCTAAAATGTGGAGTTGTTACCCAGAAAAAAAGTTAGCCGGAGGCATTGATGCACTTCACATAGTCCGAGTTCATCCATAATTGAACCGTCGCTTGAACAGATCTCTCTCTCTCTCTGATGATGTTGAAGAACTCGGTATTCACACCAATGATTGCTCTACTAGTTGCATAGTATGCTTTCCACTTATTGACATTCATTATAGAAAACATGTAGTGTAGAGATTGATCCTCCATCTTAAAAGGCATAAGATGGTGACATTTAATGAATTTGGAAACATTGAAATGGTTGCGGAGGGTGCCGAAATCGATAAGGCGATATTTACTTAGTGGATGAACATAATAAAATGGATGAAGGCCCTCGAGGGTTAACATATATGGAGTTCCCAAAGTTTTATTTTTGTCATCAGCCTGAGGAAAATGGACAAGACGTAAACATGGGTTTGGTATAGGTAGAATTTACAATATTCATCAATGTTCTAGAAATCTCAATTATCTTCGTATGATATTGAACTACATTAAAGGGTCAACATGTTTCGATGATATACTTAGTGTTCAAAATGTCCGTCACAAGACGTTCAAAGATGGATGTTATGCTATGGGTCTACTGGAGTCTGATATAGAATGGTGTGAAGTTATATCGGAAGTTGCCCAATGGGTGGTATTTTTGTGACGTTATTGTTCTGCAGGGTGAGTTCACCATCTGACCTATGGAAGCTTTGCTGGCGCGACTAGGTTGAGGATATTACTTTTAAGATGCGTAAGACATTTTCATTCCCTCAGTATCAATTCGTGGAAGAAGAACTCCAGCAATACACGCTCTTGGAGATTGAAAATCTTCTTCATAAGAACGACAAGTCTCTTAGTGACTTTTCTGGCATGCCTCAACTTGATAAAGAGGTTTTGAAACTCATGACGAATTCGTTGATACAAGAGGAACTTAGTTTCAATGTTCTTAAAGAGATTGAGGACCATGATCGCCTTTTCAGAGTTTAAACATAGAGCAGATGGATGTTTATGATGTCGTCATACATTCCATTCAACACAGAGAAAGAAAATTGTGCTTCTTTTATGGTCTTGGAGGTACAGGAAAAACATTTCTGTACAAAACTATCATTTCTAGGTTACGGTCAGAGAGAATGGTGGTTTTGCATGTAGCTTCATCTGGTGTTGCATCATTACTTTTGCCAGAAAGAGAGCAGCACACTCACGTTTTAAGATATCATTGGATGCAATCGATTACTTTGTTTGTAATATTAAGCAAGGCACTCTCTTCGCATAATTAATCAAACAGACTGATTTGATCATTTGGGATGAAGCACTGATGACACATCGTCATGCGTTCGAGGCTTTGGATCGCACGTTAAAAGATATATTGATGGAAGCGCGTGCGATAAGCCACGAACAACAGGTTTTTACTCTTTGCTTTGTTATACTTTGTTTTGGGGAAGAATCATTGTCAAAAAATTTGCCACTCGATCATCTGTGTTTGGTTGTAGAACTGTGTCTATGTTTGTAACTCTAAAATTTGGAAAAAAAATTAAAGGTAAAGTTGAAATATAACCAGAATAAATAATTACTGCATGACAGCTTTTTAGTTTTTTTGAAAATTTTGTTGCGATTCCAAAGATTTTTTTGGTTTTCAGTTCTAATGTTTGAAAACGACAATTTTATTCTTTTCTTTTTTTTGTATCTATTCAGGAAATCGTGTTTACACATCTCAAATCATAAAGTCCTAGCGTAATACTTATCTTAGTTAATAATGATTATCGCCAGAACCGTTTAGAGGGCAAGCAGCGGCCGCTTGGGGTAGCCATTTTTTAGGGTCATATATTTTTAAAGAAAAAGTTTAGTTATATATATATATATATATATATATATATATATATATATATATCTATTAATATGGATAATTTTAGTTTGTAGGTCTCTTTAAATAAGAATAATATTAGTTGGATTTTTTTAGATAAAATAATTGTTAAATCTTATGTTAGAAAACAATTTAATTAAACCTAAGGAAGATGAATAATCGACGACTCTCTAGTGAAAGATCTCCTCTTGCTCTTGGTCTCTTGCTACAGATTTTTATTCACCTTCTCCTTTTTCAGAGTTTTTAGTTACAGAATTCAACTCTCTCTTTTTAGTTCCTTCAACAAATTCATCAATTATCAATTGATCATTATCTTCAAGTTTTCGTAAAAAGGCATGTCAGTATGTGCAGTGATTTATTAGTTATTACTTAATTAGAAAGAAGAAGATGAGTGATCAATTGATCATAGATTTGCTATTAGAAGAATAAACAATGGTAAATTATTCATAAAAGAATCAAAGAAAATAGTTTAAGTTTATTTTAGTCATCTTGGTGAGTGGTGACTTGGTCAAGCACAAGCACTAACAGTGCTTCGCACTAAAGCCAAAATAGCTTATGTAGCTATCTGCTATTTAGACAATTGATGATGCTATATTGTTATTGTATCGGTTTTACACATAATCGTTTTTTTGTGCTTGAAGTTTTGGTTTTTTGGACAGGTGGATTATTAAATTTGATTTTTGTTTCTGTGCAGACAGGTATGTGCAGAGAACAACAAAAGCAAAAGCAAAATGCCACCGTTGGGAGTAAGCAAAAGCAAACCATGTGGAATAAAAAAGAGTCAACCTTCGGGAGCTGAAAACAAAAATAAGAAGAAGAAACAAGAAGCAAACATCAAGTCACTAGAATGTTCAACGTTCAGGTATGTAAAGAAAGTTAAGAGTACCGAACTTGAGAATTTAGCTACTCAAAGAGAAGAAAATGAAGATGAGCATGTAAATGATATTGGTCAGAATAGTGAGCTTCAGAATTCAGATGAATGTAAAGAGACTCATCAAGATGAGACTGAAAATCAAGGTGAAGAGGAAAAGGAACAGTAGGAGAAAGATATTTTTGATCCGGGAAATTGGGAAAACGTTGATATGGGATTGAGGGATTTTTTGGTTCAAAAGGGTCATATGATAAGTTTCCGAAAGACAGTCTTGGTAGGCATTTTTCGCATGCATTCTACACAAGAGACATGGTAAACGGAGAAAAAAAAGACAGGCGATGGTTGATATACTCAAAAGCTTTGGATAAAGATTTTTGTTTCTGCTGCAAGTTATTTAAGCATGAAAAAGGTGGTGGTAACTTGACAACCACGGGGTATAATGATTGGAGAAACTTGTCGAAAAGACTGAAAGAACATGAAGTTTCACATGATCATGTTATATCCATGACACGTTGGAAAGAGTTGGAGTTGAGATTACAGAAAAATCAGACAATTGATAAGCATGCTCAAGAAGAATTAAATAGAGAGAAAAGTCATTGGAGAGAAGTGTTATTGAGAATATTTGCAGTGGTGAAAACTCTAGCTCAAAGAAATTTGGCCTTTCGTGGAGATAACGAGAAACTTGGTCAAGCAAATAATGGGAATTTCTTGGGTCTTATCGAGATGATTGATGAGTTTGATGTAGTGATGAGGGAGCATGTTAGACGAATTAAGAAGAAGGAAATCTACACCCATTACCTTAGTCACACAATTCATAATGAAATGATTGAAATGCTTGCTAGGAGATCAAAGTTATGATCATAAAGAAGATCCATGATTCGAAGTATTTCTCCATAATTCTTGATTACACTCCGGATATTGGCCACAAAGAGCAAATGACTTTGGTTATCCGATGTGTGGATGTCTCTACAATGTCAACCAAGATCGAGTAATTTTTTTTGACATTTTTGATTGTCAAAGATAAATTAGGCGAAGGGCTTTTTGCTTCACTCCAAGATGCATTGGTTGGATTAGAGTTAGACATTGGTGATGTGAGAGGACATGAATATGAAAATGGATCCAGTATGAAAGGGAAGAACAAGGGATTTCAAAAGAGCTTGATAGAAATTAATTCAAGGGCATTCTTCACACCATGTGGTTGTCACAGTCTTAATTTTGTGCTATGTGATATAGCATCTTCTTTCACAAAAGTTGTGTCTTTTTTTGGAATCGTTCAAAGGATATATTGCTTATTTTCTTCAAAGGACTAACCCTTAAATCTTTGTCTCGGACACGATGGAAAAATCATGTTGAAAGTGTCAGAGCAATAAGGTTTCAAGCCTTAGAAATCAGATAAGCATTACTTTACTTGGCTGAAAGTAGTGATGACCCAGGAACACGAAGTAATGTTGAATCTCTTGCTCCAAGTAAAACACATGGAATTGGAGGTTTTGAGTTCTTGTTTGGTATGGTTATTTGGTATGACCTTCTTTTGTTGTCAACACAGTAAGCAAGAGCATGCAATCAGAAAACATTGATATAGATGCTGCTATTCACCACTTGAAAGGGCTTGTGTCATATTTTCAAAAATATCGGGAGACAGGTTTTGAGGAAGCAAAGGCTAAGGCTAAGAAAATTGCAGCTGATATGGAGATTGAAGCTGAATTTCCTGTGAGAAAAGCGTATTGTTAAAATGAAGAAATACTATGATGAAGACACAGAGATTGTTGATGAAAATGTGTTATTATCACCGGAGGAGAGCTTCAGGATTGATTACTTCTGGCACAATCATGGATCAAGCTCTAGTTTCTCTGGAATCCATGTTTGAACACTTCCAAAGGTATGAACAAACTTTTGGGTTTTTGTTTGATTTAAATAGACTATCAGCCGCAAGTGAGGACAGTTTGAAGGCATCTTGTTTGAACTTGGAAGCTTGTTTAAAGAGTACGCATTCAGACATTGTTGGTGATGATTTGTTTATGGAATTAAAGATTCTCCGAGAATCTTTACCAATGGAAGTTCAGAAGCCTATTGAAGTGCTTGATTTTTTGAAAAAGATGGAGGGTTGTTATCAGAACACTGAAGTTGCTTATCGCATATTATTGATTATTCTGGTATCAGTCGCCACCGCTGAAAGAAGTTTTTCAAAGTTGAAGTTGATCAAAGATTATTTGCGGTCTAGCATGTCACAAAAGAGATTGAATGGGTTGTCTTTGTTGTCGATTGAGACAATTATGGTTGAAAAATTTGACTATTCAAGCTTAATGACTGATTTTGCAGAAAAAACTGCAAAAAGAGTTGTATTTCAATAAAAAAAAATTAAAAAAAAAGCTTTTTTTCTTTCTATAAACAGTTTATGAAGTTGTATTATCTAATTTTAACATATGTTTTTTAATATCATTTTAAATTTTTAATAAAAAAGTTTAATTTTTTAATTCGCTTAAGGTGGTCCAAATCGTTTATCCGGTACTTATTACTGTTAAGCTATTCATAAACTATAGTTTATTGATAGTAAGTGCTAACAATATCGTTTTTATCATGTGATATGATTTTCCAAAAGATCTAAAACATGTAAAAATTTCATATAGAGCGAGACATAATATTATCTAAATATACACTCGGTTTTTATATTATGTTTTGTTAAACTTCCTTTTATGATTTTCTATTGTATCAGATCATCTAAAGGCTTCACGACAACACGATCTTGCACGTCGCGCGGGACTCACCTAGTACATTATAAAATTCATTCTAGCAATTTAGGCCCAATCACACTTACGTGGGCTAGAATTTAGGCCTAATAAAATCAAAACTGAAAACGTTATCCTCAAGATTATCCATACATTACAAAACACGTGTACCAAATATACGCACGAGTAACCCGTGTCCACGTTTAGGTTACCACGTACGAACTCACACATGCGAAAAGAGAAAACAAAACAAACAAAAATGGACTGAGAGAGAGAAATGCGGAAAAATAGATAGAGAGAAGAGAGGAAAAAGAATGGGTGAGGTTGCTGATAATCATACATTGACGACGACGAAGAAGAAGAAGAAGAAGAAGGGAAGGCCATCTTTGATTGACCTTCAGAAACGAGCTCTAAGACAGCAACAATTGCTACAACAAAATCCTAATGAAAAACAGCTTAGATCCGGTATCAAAAACCCTAATTCTCATCATTCCAATGGCCAATCTAATCGCCGGAATTCTAATTCTGACGATGAAGATGATGATGGGCATAGAGACAAGAAGCATCGGCTTTTGCACGGATTAAACTCTCACGACCTTCATGATTCTTCTAATTCTAAATCTACCAACTACGATTTGAACGCCGATGCAATCAAAAGCCGGAAAATTGGTGGTGCCCTTCACGGATCTGACGATACGGTAGCTATAAATAAACCATTTTCTGAAATTTCGAATTTTCAATAGTTAATTTAGGTTTTTGAAAGAAAAAAACATTGTGATTTTCGCGCGTTCCTTTAAGGTTCGTCTTCTAGCTTAAATATGGTTGAGTAAGTGATGTGTTTGACCATTTCATTTTTTTTTCTCTTTTTGTTGGTGGGAAATGAAATATTCATAATTTCAGCTTTTTCTGTATTTTATTTTTATTTTTTCTCCCTTTTTTTGTCTTGGTCGAGAAAAATCTTTGAGTTGGCTGATTTGAGTTTAATTTTTCTATTTTTATGAATATTATATTGAATTCTTTGATTCTGTGTATTAATTCATGGTTATCAAGAAATTAAAGACGGCTCTGCACTTAGAGACAATCATAAGTCTGAGACCAGTTCCATTTTGTCTTTTCCTTATCAGTTTTCTTAAAATTTGTACTTTCACGGACATGAAAATTGTCATAAATACAGATATTTGTAATATCTTTGATTTATTGTTAAGGTTTTACTTGAGGTTAACAATAATAATATCTGTTTTGTATTTGTATTCCTGCAGGAAGAAAATGCTTCGAAAGCGACAGACATTTTTCAAAGTACATATGCTTTTGAATTTTTGAAGTTATGAAAATTTAGATACTGATAGTTTTTTGTTAATTACTTAAATAGAATAGTGGCATTTACTTATGGACAGGAGGGTCTGTTGTGAAGTCTGGCCCCTCGACACCTTTGCCAGACAAAAAGTTGCTGTTGTTCATCCTTGATAGAGTTCAAAAGTATGTCAATTTTTATGCCTCTGACATAGCATGTTCTTTTTCTTTGTTTTTATAATTTGGATGAAGTGATTTCTAATCTGGATTTGTTTTTTTTTTGAATGTTGTTGTTTTGCAAAACTTGAAGGAAAGATACATATGGAGTGTACTCTGACCCAGTTGATCCAGAGGAGGTGAACTCTGTCCCTTTATTGTTAAGCTTGTTGATGTTAATTCATTCGTTTTGCTGTCTTATCTGTGAAAGTTTGTTTACACAGCTTCCTGATTTTCATGAGACTATCAAGAATCCAATGGAATTCAGCACATTGCGGAAGAAATTAGAATCCGGGGCATATGCTGACTTAGAACAATTTGAGGCAAGTCTTGTAATTGGAGGCTTAAAACCTTGATGCTTCTTTCTGAACTAATCACTTGGCTGCTTATAAACACATCTCAGCTTTTTTCTAGAATGGAGTCGTCATCTTTAATAGTTTGATTCTTCATATAGAGTCTCATGCAATAGTTTCTTTGAAAGCACAACATGCTGTTGGCCAACACGTCGTTGACATTATATTTCTGATTTTCCCTCATTTGTTTGCAGCAAGACGTGTTTTTAATATGTACAAATGCAATGGAATACAATTCAGCAGATACAGTATACCATCGACAGGTTTGTCTTGGCTTATAAACTTGCTTTGCGACTTCCTTTTGTAATCATCTATCTCTGGTTGTATATCTCGGGCTATAACAGGCACGAGGTATGCTTGAGTTGGCTAAAAAGGACTTTGAGAATTTAAGACAAGAAAGTGATGGAGAAGAATCCGTGTCAGTGTCACAACAGCCTAAAGTGGTCAAAAGAGGCCGTCCTCCAGGCACATACAATAAGAAACAGCCTGAGAAATCTTCCATTGACCAGACTTCTTCTGAAATTTCAGCTGATGTAGCAGCACTCATTCGTGGTGGAGATACCTCTAGATTATACGGTTCTTACAATCTAAGAAAAAATTCTCCTTCGTATGGATTCCGGCAAGCAGAAACTTCTGTTAGAATCAACCATAATAGTGAGAACCAAAGTGGCTTGTTGATAGATTGGGAGAAGGAGTTTCCACGTAAAGATCTTCCTTCTCTAATACTACCTTCTTCAGGCTCCATTTTGCGAATACTTTTGTTGACGTAAACCATTTTCTCTAGCTTCTGTTGTGAAGGCTGTCAATAAATACGGGATGAAAAATGTCGACGAGAACAGGCGGGATACCTACAACAATTCCTTGCAAGAAACTTCGAGTTATACAACGCTTGAAGCTGATTTAAAACAGCTAACTCCAGTAAGTGTTAGCAGAATTCAGAAAGTTCTCCTTTGTTTTAGGAAATAAATGATCTTACCGTTGTTTTCTTTATTGACCAGGTTGGGTTGAGAACTGAATATGTGTACGCTAGGAGTCTAGCTCGATATGCAGCAAATCTTGGTCCTGTTGCTTGGAGACTTGCCAATAGAAGATTTCAAACAGTGTTACCAAGTGGAACTGAAATTGGTCGAGGGTGGGTAGGAGGGAACCCGGAAGCTCCACAGAATCCTCCTAAACAACAACTCTTAATGTCAGAAAAGCAAAAGTGTTCGAATGACTTTGCATCTGATGATCATCATCATTCAAGCAGAATCATATTTCCCACAACTTCTGTCTCAAGCTCTGTTACAGGAAACGGACATTTTAACCATGAAAGCAAAGAGTCTGCACCAGCTGCTCGGGAATTGAATCAAGAAACTGAGAGCAATGGTCTAGTCCGTGGGTTAAACAAAGACCATAAACCAAACCAGATGCCTGAAACAGCTCTCATAGAACAAGACATTTCCTAATAAGAAACAAGAATTTCACCGGTTACCACCAGATTACAACACCAGACTCGTTTCACCAAACTCACCGGGCTCTAACCATCAGCCAAGTTCATCACAGCATCCAGATTTGGCATTACAGCTCTTAACTATTTCCTAAAGCATTACCGGTCAAAGGACTAAGAAGTAGAGGCATGTAATTGATGATCCGAGGATGAAAATATAGAGAAGTCTTGTATAGATTGTTGCAACTTTCAGATTCTTTTTAGGAACAAAAAGAAAGAATAAGCATTTGACTTTGGTTTTGTCTGCTAATGAGAGAGACTTGCGTCCACATCATTTGGAAAAGAAAAAAAAAAACGTTTTTCTTAAATAAGTCAGTCCACATGATAAGTAAACAGATTATTTTAGTTCCAACCGATAAAGAAAACAAAATGTCCGGAAAAAAAAACAACAGAAGGAAGAAAGAAACGACGCGCAGTTCCAAAATTAGGTTCTCATTGGTTCCTTAATTGCTCTTCATTGCCATCAAAATTTTGTTATTTCAAACTAAAGATGTTTCCATTAGCAGGGAGATACAAAGAAACCATAATTTACTATTAAATAAAGGCATCTGTACATTTTAAGTTCTTCTCCAATTTGTCCTTAAGGAATCATTGAAACGACATTTTCCCATTTGTTTTCTGGAGATTTAGAGAGAGAAATTGTTTGTTTCTCTTCACAATTCATAATCCAGGAGACAAATCCTAGGTTTCCTTTGTGGGGTTCCTGGAGCTGGGTTTGATGATGATGTAGGACATAATCTCAAACCAGCTCTGTCTCTGAATCCATTTTCTTCTCCATTATTGTCGTCGTTCTTGTCATCTTTTGGGGTATTTACGTTAGATATCATCATCTTCAGTTCATATATAGGAGGAACATGAGGTGTTTCTCTTGTCTCAACAGCGAAACCAATGACATGAGAACCGACATTGATGCCCTTTCCGACCAAACCGATTATTCTTCAGGTTCTCAAAGAAAATATATCTCTGTCTCTCTCCCTTTTATTCCAAAGTCTCCACTTTTTTTTTGTTTTACCATACATGATAGTTTTATCATTTGTTTGTTTACTTGTAGTATACACAAGAAGCAATTCTTTAAGAAGAGGCTCAAAATCTGGGATTTTAGGTAAGGACATTATGGATAATTGTTTCAAAATCTTCTTTGAAATGTTAATGAAACAAATATTCAACATTTGGGTTTTTGTTAGTTAATGGGAGATTGAACAGCTCAAAACCAGGAGGTGGTGCACGGAGTTTCACGTTCAAGGACTTAGCAGCCGCAACAAAGAACTTCCGTGACCGGAATTTGATCGGGGAAGGAGGATTTGGAAGTGTATATAGAGGACGTTTAGATTCAGGACAAGTAAGTAAAACTCACAAGCTTTTGTTTTTCAATCAAATTTTGTATAATGAGAGCTTTTAAGAACTTCATAAGAATTGAGCAGGTGGTGGCGGTCAAGCAATTGAATCCAGATGGACATCAAGGAAATCAAGAATTCATAGTTGAAGTTTTGATGCTTAGTGTCTTCAATCATCCAAATCTAGTAACTTTAATCGGTTACTGTATTTCTGGTGCTCAAAGACTCCTCGTTTATGAATACATGCCAATGGGTAGCTTAGAAGATCATCTTTTTGGTAAGTGGGTTTCCAAGTATTCTATATTTTTGCCAAGTTATGATAGGTTAGTGGCTTCCTTGGTAACGAAGGTTCAAAGGATCTCAGGGTCGAAAATTGATAGATGCATTGACCCTCAATGTTGGAGATTCCGATCTGCTGTAGCTGCAGAATTCCCACTAGTCGGGACCTAGGAGCCGAGACCTCTCGGTTCAAAAAAAAATCATATTTTTTGTGTTTTATATGAATTAACCTCACTTGTTTTCTTGTTTAACTCAGATCTTGAGCCTTATGAGACACCGCTAAGCTGGAATACAAGGATAAAAATAGCGGTTGGTGCAGCACGTGGAATCGAGTATCTTCACTGTAAAATAAGCCCAGCAGTGATTTACCGTGATCTGAAATCTGCAAACATTTTGTTAGATAAAGACTTCAGTGTCAAACTCTCTGATTTCGGACTAGCCAAGGTCGGTCCTCAAGGAAACAGAACACATGTATCGACTCGAGTCATGGGTACTTACGGATACTGTGCTCCAGAATACGCAATGAGTGGCAGATTAACCATTAAATCAGATATCTATAGCTTTGGTGTAGTGTTGCTTGAGCTGATTACTGGAAGACAAGCTATTGATATGAGTAAACCTAATGGAGAGCAGTACCTTGTAGCTTGGGTAAAGTAAAAAACAACATTTATTAAACCGGATTAAACCGAAACTTATACATTTGATTAAACCGTGTGTTGTCTTCTTCCTGTTTATGCAGGCTCGACCGTATCTTACGGACCCTAAGAGATTCGGAGAACTAGTTGATCCGTTGCTACGAGGAAAGTTCCCAAAGAGGTGTTTGAACTATGCGATTGCTATAACCAATATGTGTCTGCACAAAGAAGCGAATAAACGACCTAAAATAGAAGATGTGGTGGTTGCATTTGAGTATATAGCTGCTCAGAGTAAATCTCATGGAGTCCGTAAAGTAGCTCGCAAATCTACGGACTCTAGCTGCTCGAGCGAGGGAAACAAAACAGAGTTCCCAAGTTGTATGAATCATTAAATAAAAACCTCTGCTACAATCAGAAGTTCCTTATAAGCCCCACTTTTTTCCGGGGTTTTTGTTTATTCAGCTAATTTGAGTATGGGATTTGGTTGGATAAAAAAAACATTTTTTGAATTAATGTAAATTGTGCATGTAATAAAAAAAAAAGAATTACGTTTTATAATTTTATAAACAATTAGATAGGTTAGCCAATATTCATTATACAAACTCCAAAATATATTATACGGAACTACGATTTTTTATGGTGAAATTCTACTTCAAAATTACATTTAACACACATATTTTTTCAAGTCTTTATGTTATTGGTGAGTCTTTATATATATATATGAGTAAGATTTTCAAATGAGTTAGAAATAATCTGATTTTGTGAATATATCTTAAGAATGTGACATGCATGATTCACATATAGTCAAATGCAAAGTCTTTTGATTATATCTTACATGAAGAGAAAAATGAAATAATTAATGCAAAGTAGTAGGTGAATAATTGATTTACGCGGACGATTCGAATATATTTATATCAACTTGCTTATACATGTCCAATTTACACGGTCACATACAATTTCCAAATCTATATATACATACAATATATTCGATTATTGCTGTTTATAAAACATAATTAAAAACATTTGCCCACGTTTTTTTAACGTGATCTCGTCAGAAGATAATTATTTTAAAAGAAACAAAAATTAAAACAAATTTAACGTGATTTTTATGACTTATTTATCTCCACTATCAATTCTTTATTTGGACTGTTAATAACAGCTTTTGTTAAAGAAAGCAAAGCAAATATGCAAATATTTCGTTTAGTATAAGTTTTTTTTTTTAATATTGGGACATAAATGGCCGGTCCATTAACCAAATTCTTGTAAATGCAAGTGGGGAGACTCGATCTCAAAATGTTGCGCATGCTTCTTGTGGATTTACCACTTGTCATTAGGTTAAATGTCACTTGCGTTTGGTATAAGTTAGGATACCGGGATTTTAAATTTTGATCTATCATTCTGGAAAAAAAAATTAGATGTTTAATATTAATATCAAAAATATATAATATGAGATTTTAGTTTCAGTTTCAGGTGCATCTGAATTATACGAGAATCTTTTTTGGAGCAAATATATCGGTTTCCCTAATAGATTTTGTTGTAATCTTTTTTTATCATTCAAAACTAATATTGTCAAATATAAACTTTTGTTTTATGTTGTTCATTGAATCCACAATTAGTTTGGCAAAGTTAGATTCCCTTCCCTCTATATTCCAAGATTCCAATATAATATTGTTTATTTAATTACACTATGGTTAACGTGGAACTGTTTGAGCTTACTTTTTCGGTGTTTAATCTCACCTAAACACACTTTCAAATCAAAAGAACTTGACTTTACATTCTTTTGAAAAGTCTCACTTTTAATTGCTTCGAAATACACTGTACTTGACTTTATTTTGATTCTATATGTTAAAAAGAACTTTTATAAGTTACTATTTATTAAAGAAAATCATTTTTCTAAATACTACATATTTGAGATCCTCGTTTATCATATATGTATATTATATATGACAATAAAGCTTTTTTTTTTGTTAGAATTGCTATGTACTATTTTTATTTTGACTTAATTTGATATATATATATATATATGTATTGTTTTTTCCACATTAAAACAAGAAATTTGTTTGCTTTTTGACTAATATGCTGTGAGGGGTAGGAGCTGGATTAGATAGATTCTGTTGATTCTATAAGAGTTCAGAGATTTTCTAAATTCTCAGAGATTTTTAGGTCTACAAAAAGAGTTTGTGTATACAACATATCCAACAACAAAATATTCTTATTAACTTTATAAAATTCAAAGAATATATAAGGTATTTTTAAAGTTGTGTATCATGAATGAGTTAGTTATTAAGAAATTCATTTCTAACAGCTAATAGAATATACTTTTTTTTTATTTAAATCACTTTTCTTTTCTTTTTTTTGTGAATCACTTAAAACCTAAACTTTATGAACAACAATAGATTTTGAAAGGGAATTAATTTTCATGAAAGATCCATCATCAAGTTTCCTGGTCAATTAGCAGTATCAACCTTTAATACACGTGTACTACTAATACATCTAATTTACAAGTTAATGCAATTATTTTAGTCAACTGCAACCAAACTTGCACATACATCAACCTCACATTCACTAGCAAAAGATTTTAAATTAGAAATTTATGGTTTATTGATCTGTTTCCCAACCACTG
>JAKUCM010002242.1:0-34990 GCA_023374145.1 Lepidium sativum | reverse complement strand
GAGAGAGACTTCAAACGTGTTCTGATATAAGTGAAATGTTGCGGGAGACTTCATGACACAGAGGTCTTTAGATCCAACGGTGGGATTATGGTTTCAACGGCTAGTTTCCGAGATATTTTGATGTTTGCTGCTACATGTTGGTTGAACTCTACTACACATTAGATGAACTCTACCACAGTGATGGTAGAGTTTGTATGAACTCTACCACACGTTGGATGAACTCTACAAAGCTATGGATGAACTATATAAGGCTATGGGTGAACTCTATCATACTAAACTGAACTCTACTACACTAAAATGAACTCTACAACATGTAAGTGAATTCTAGTGTAATATTTTCCATCGGGTCATTTTCAAGACAATGTTTGAACCTTCAAACGTTTTCCGATCTAAGTGAAATTTTGCGGGAAGCTTTCTGACCGAGTGATCTTTAGATCCAATGAAGGGATTATGGTTTCAACGGCTAGTTGCTAAGCTAATTCGATGTTTGCTGCTACACGTAGGTTGAACTCTACTACACATTGGATGAACTCTACCCTAGTAATGGTAAAGTTTGGATAAACTCTACCACATGTTGGATGAACTATACCAAGCTATAGGTGAATTCTATCACACTAAACTGAACTCTATTACACTAAAATGAACTCTACTACATGTAAGTGAATTCTAGTGTAATATTTTGCGTCGGGTCGTTTTCAAGATAGTTTTTGAACCTTCAAACGCGTTCCAATCTGAGTGAAATTTTGCGGGAAGCTTTCTGACCCAGTGATCTTTAGATCCAGCGGTGGGATTATGGTTTCAACGGCTAGTTTCTGAGATATTTTGATGTTTGCGGCTAACTCTACTACACATTGGATGAACTCTACTACACATTGGATGAACTCTACCACAGTAATGATAAAGTTTGGATGAACTCTACCACACGTTGGATGAACTCTACCAATTTATGGATGAACTATACTAAGCTATGGGTGAACTCTATCACACTAAACTTAACTCTACTACACTAAAATGAACTCTACTAAATGTAAGTGAATTATAGTGTAATATTTTCCGTCGGGTCATTTTCAAGATAAAGTTTGAACCTTTAAACATGTTCCAATATGAGTGAAATTTTGTGGGAAGCTTCGTGACACGGTGATCTTTAGATCCAACGGTGGGATTATGGTTTCAACGGTTAGTTTCTGAGATATTTTGATGTTTGCTACTACATGTTGGTTGAACTCTACTACACATTGGATGAACTCTACCACAGTAATGGTAGAGTTTGGATGAACTCTACCAGACGTTGGATGAACTCTACCAAGCTATGGATGAACTATTCCAAACTATGGGTGAATTCTATTACATTAAACTGAACTCTACTACACTAAAAAGAACTCAATACATGTAAGTGAATTCTAGTGTAATATTTTACGTCGTGTCGTTTTCAAGATAAAGTTTGAACCTTTAAATGTGTTCTGATCTGGGTGAAATTTTGTGGGAAGCTTCCTGACCCAGTGACCTTTAGATCCAACGATGGGATTATGGTTTCAACGGCTAGTTTATGAGATATTTTGATGTTTGCTGCTACACGTTAGTTGAACTCTACTACACATTGGATGAACTCTACCACAGTAATGGTAGAATTTGGATGAACTCTACCAGACGTTGGATGAACTCTACCAGACGTTGGATGAACTCTACTAAGCTATTGATGAACGATACCAAGCTATGGGTGAATTCGATCACACTAAACTGAACTCTATTACACTAAAATGAACTCTACTACATGTAAGTGAATTCTAGTGTAATATTTCCCGTCGGGTCGTTTTCAAGATAGTGCTTGAACATTCAAACGTGTTCCGATCTGAGAGAAATTTTGCGGGAAGCTTTCTTACCCAATAATCTTTAGATCCAACGATGGGAGTATGGTTTCAACGGCTAGTTTCTGAGATATTTTTATGTTTGCTGCTACACGTTGATTGAACTCTACTACACATTGGATGAACTTTACCACAGTAATGGTAGAGTTTGAATGAACTCTACCACACGTTGGATGAACTCTACTAAGCCATGGATGAACTATACCAAGCTATGGGAGTACTCTATCACACTAAACTGAACTGTACTACACTAAAATGAACTCTACTACATGTAAGTGAATTATAGTGTATTATGTTTTTTCGTATCGTTTTCAAGATAGTGTTTGAACCTTCAAACGTGTTCTGATATAAGTGAAATGTTGCGGGAGACTTCATGACACAGAGGTCTTTAGATCCAACGGTGGGATTATGGTTTCAACGGCTAGTTTCCGAGATATTTTGATGTTTGCTGCTACATGTTGGTTGAACTCTACTACACATTAGATGAACTCTACCACAGTGATGGTAGAGTTTGTATGAACTCTACCACACGTTGGATGAACTCTACAAAGCTATGGATGAACTATATAAGGCTATGGGTGAACTCTATCATACTAAACTGAACTCTACTACACTAAAATGAACTCTACAACATGTAAGTGAATTCTAGTGTAATATTTTCCATCGGGTCATTTTCAAGACAATGTTTGAACCTTCAAACATTTTCCGATCTAAGTGAAATTTTGCGGAAAGCTTTCTGACCGAGTGATCTTTAGATCCAACGAAGGGATTATGGTTTCAACGGCTAGTTGCTAAGCTAATTCGATGTTTGCTGCTACACGTAGGTTGAACTCTACTACACATTGGATGAACTCTACCCTAGTAATGGTAAAGTTTGGATAAATTCTACCACACGTTGGATGAACTATACCAAGCTATAGGTGAATTCTATCACACTAAACTGAACTCTATTACACTAAAATGAACTCTACTACATGTAAGTGAATTCTAGTGTAATATTTTTCGTCGGGTCGTTTTCAAGATAGTTTTTGAACCTCCAAACGCGTTCCAATCTGAGTGAAATTTTGCGGGAAGCTTTCTGACCCAGTGATCTTTAGATCCAACGGTGGGATTATGGTTTCAACGGCTAGTTTCTGAGATATTTTGATGTTTGCGGCTAACTCTACTACACATTGGATGAACTCTACCACAGTAATGGTAGAGTTTGGATGAACTCTACCAAACGTTGGATGAACTCTACCAAGCTATGGATTAACTCTACCAAACTATGGGTGAATTCTATCACACTAAACTGAACTCTACTACACTAAAATGAACTCTACTACATGTAAGTGAATTATAGAGTAATATTTTCCGTCGGATCATTTTCAAGATAAATTTTGAACCTTTAAACATATTCTGATATGAGTGAAGTTTTGTGGGAAGCTTCGTGACACAGTGATCTTTAGATCCAACAGTGGGATTATGGTTTCAACGGATAGTTTCTGAGATACTTTGATGTTTGCTACTACATGTTGGTTGAACTCTACTACACATTGGATGAACTCTACCACAGTAATGATAAAGTTTGGATGAACTCTACCACACGTTGGATGAACTCTACCAATTTATGGATGAACTATACTAAGCTATGGGTGAACTCTATCACACTAAACTTAACTCTACTACACTAAAATGAACTCTACTAAATGTAAGTGAATTATAGTGTAATATTTTCCGTCGGGTCATTTTCAAGATAAAGTTTGAACCTTTAAACATGTTCCAATATGAGTGAAATTTTGTGGCAAGCTTCGTGACACAGTGATCTTTAGATCCAACGGTGGGATTATGGTTTCAACGGTTAGTTTCTGAGATATTTTGATGTTTGCTACTACATGTTGGTTGAACTCTACTACACATTGGATAAACTCTACCACAATGATGGTAGAGTTAGGATGAACTCTACCACACGTTGGATGAACTATACAAAGCTATGGATGAACTATTCCAAACTATGGGTGAATTCTATTACACTAAACTGAACTCTACTACACTAAAAAGAACTCTATACATGTAAGTGAATTCTAGTGTAATATTTTCCGTCGTGTCGTTTTCAAGATAAAGTTTGAACCTTTAAATGTGTTCTGATCTGGGTGAAATTTTGTGGGAAGCTTCCTGACCCAGTGACCTTTAGATCCAACGATGGGATTATGGTTTCAACGGCTAGTTTCTGAGATATTTTGAGGTTTGCTGCTACACGTTAGTTGAACTCTACTACACATTGGATGAACTCTACCACAGTAATGGTAGAATTTGGATGAACTCTACCAGACGTTGGATGAACTCTACCAGACGTTGGATGAACTCTACTAAGCTATTGATGAACGATACCAAGCTATGGGTGAATTCGATCACACTAAACTGAACTCTATTACACTAAAATGAACTCTACTACATGTAAGTGAATTCTAGTGTAATATTTCCCGTCGGGTCGTTTTCAAGATAGTGCTTGAACCTTCAAACGTGTTCCGATCTGAGAGAAATTTTGCGGGAAGCTTTCTTACCCAATAATCTTTAGATCCAACGATGGGAGTATGGTTTCAACGGCTAGTTTCTGAGATATTTTTATGTTTGCTGCTACACGTTGATTGAACTCTACTACACATTGGATGAACTTTACCACAGTAATGGTAGAGTTTGAATGAACTCTACCACACGTTGGATGAACTCTACTAAGCCATGGATGAACTATACCAAGCTATGGGAGTACTCTATCACACTAAACTGAACTGTACTACACTAAAATGAACTCTACTACATGTAAGTGAATTATAGTGTATTATGTTTTTTCGTATCGTTTTCAAGATAGTGTTTGAACCTTCAAACGTGTTCTGATATAAGTGAAATGTTGCGGGAGACTTCATGACACAGAGGTCTTTAGATCCAACGGTGGGATTATGGTTTCAACGGCTAGTTTCCGAGATATTTTGATGTTTGCTACTACATGTTGGTTGAACTCTACTACACATTAGATGAACTCTACCACAGTGATGGTAGAGTTTGTATGAACTCTACCACACGTTGGATGAACTCTACAAAGCTATGGATGAACTATATAAGGCTATGGGTGAACTCTATCATACTAAACTGAACTCTACTACACTAAAATGAACTCTACAACATGTAAGTGAATTCTAGTGTAATATTTTCCATCGGGTCATTTTCAAGACAATGTTTGAACCTTCAAACATTTTCCGATCTAAGTGAAATTTTGCGGAAAGCTTTCTGACCGAGTGATCTTTAGATCCAACGAAGGGATTATGGTTTCAACGGCTAGTTGCTAAGCTAATTCGATGTTTGCTGCTACACGTAGGTTGAACTCTACTACACATTGGATGAACTCTACCCTAGTAATGGTAAAGTTTGGATAAACTCTACCACACGTTGGATGAACTATACCAAGCTATAGGTGAACTCTATCACACTAAACTGAACTCTATTACACTAAAATGAACTCTACTACATGTAAGTGAATTCTAGTGTAATATTTTGCGTCGGGTCGTTTTCAAGATAGTTTTTGAACCTCCAAACGCGTTCCAATCTGAGTGAAATTTTGCGGGAAGCTTTCTGACCCAGTGATCTTTAGATCCAACGGTGGGATTATGGTTTCAACGGCTAGTTTCTGAGATATTTTGATGTTTGCGGCTAACTCTACTACACATTGGATGAACTCTACCACAGTAATGGTAGAGTTTGGATGAACTCTACCAAACGTTGGATGAACTCTACCAAGCTATGGATTAACTCTACCAAACTATGGGTGAATTCTATCACACTAAACTGAACTCTACTACACTAAAATGAACTCTACTACATGTAAGTGAATTATAGAGTAATATTTTCCGTCGGATCATTTTCAAGATAAATTTTGAACCTTTAAACATATTCTGATATGAGTGAAATTTTGTGGGAAGCTTCGTGACACAGTGATCTTTAGATCCAACAGTGGGATTATGGTTTCAACGGATAGTTTCTGAGATACTTTGATGTTTGCTACTACATGTTGGTTGAACTCTACTACACATTGGATGAACTCTACCACAGTAATGATAAAGTTTGGATGAACTCTACCACACGTTGGATGAACTCTACCAATTTATGGATGAACTATACTAAGCTATGGGTGAACTCTATCACACTAAACTTAACTCTACTACACTAAAATGAACTCTACTAAATGTAAGTGAATTATAGTGTAATATTTTCCGTCGGGTCATTTTCAAGATAAAGTTTGAACCTTTAAACATGTTCCAATATGAGTGAAATTTTGTGGGAAGCTTCGTGACACAGTGATCTTTAGATCCAATGGTGGGATTATGGTTTCAACGGTTAGTTTCTGAGATATTTTGATGTTTGCTACTACATGTTGGTTGAACTCTACTACACATTGGATAAACTCTGACACAATGATGGTAGAGTTAGGATGAACTCTACCACACGTTGGATGAACTATACAAAGCTATGGATGAACTATTCCAAACTATGGGTGAATTCTATTACACTAAACTGAACTCTACTACACTAAAAAGAACTCTATACATGTAAGTGAATTCTAGTGTAATATTTTCCGTCGTGTCGTTTTCAAGATAAAGTTTGAACCTTTAAATGTGTTCTGATCTGGGTGAAATTTTGTGGGAAGCTTCCTGACCCAGTGACCTTTAGATCCAACGATGGGATTATGGTTTCAACGGCTAGTTTCTGAGATATTTTGATGTTTGCTGCTACACGTTAGTTGAACTCTACTACACATTGGATGAACTCTACCACAGTAATGGTAGAATTTGGATGAACTCTACCAGACGTTGGATGAACTCTACCAGACGTTGGATGAACTCTACCAGACGTTGGATGAACTCTACTAAGCTATTGATGAACGATACCAAGCTATGGGTGAATTCGATCACACTAAACTGAACTCTATTACACTAAAATGAACTCTACTACATGTAAGTGAATTCTAGTGTAATATTTCCCGTCGGATCGTTTTCAAGATAGTGCTTGAACCTTCAAACGTGTTCCGATCTGAGATAAATTTTGCGGGAAGCTTTCTTACCCAATAATCTTTAGATCCAACGATGGGAGTATGGTTTCAACGGCTAGTTTCTGAGATATTTTTATGTTTGCTGCTACACGTTGATTGAACTCTACTACACATTGGATGAACTTTACCACAGTAATGGTAGAGTTTGAATGAACTCTACCACACGTTGGATGAACTCTACCAAGATATTGATGAACTATACCAAGCTATGGATGAACTATTCCAAACTATGGGTGAATTCTATTACACTAAATTGAACTCTACTACACTAAAAAGAACTATACTATATGTAAGTGAATTATAGTGTATTATGTTCTGTCGGATCGTTTTCAAGACAGTGTTAGAACCTTTAAACGTGTTCGGATATGAGTGAAATTTTGCGGGAGGCTTCATGATACAGTGGTCTTTAGATCCAACGGTGGAATTATGTTTTCAATGGCTAGTTTCTGAGATATTTTTATGTTTGCTGCTACACGTTGATTGAACTCTACTACACATTGGATGAACTTTACCACAGTAATGGTAGAGTTTGAATGAACTCTACCACACGTTGGATGAACTCTACTAAGCCATGGATGAACTATACCAAGCTATGGGAGTACTCTATCACACTAAACTGAACTGTACTACACTAAAATGAACTCTACTACATGTAAGTGAATTATAATGTATTATGTTTTTTCGTATCGTTTTCAAGATAGTGTTTGAACCTTCAAACGTGTTCTGATATAAGTGAAATGTTGCGGGAGACTTCATGACACAGAGGTCTTTAGATCCAACGGTGGGATTATGGTTTCAACGGCTAGTTTCCGAGATATTTTGATGTTTGCTGCTACATGTTGGTTGAACTCTACTACACATTAGATGAACTCTACCACAGTGATGGTAGAGTTTGTATGAACTCTACCACACGTTGGATGAACTCTACAAAGCTATGGATGAACTATATAAGGCTATGGGTGAACTCTATCATACTAAACTGAACTCTACTACACTAAAATGAACTCTACAACATGTAAGTGAATTCTAGTGTAATATTTTCCATCGGGTCATTTTCAAGACAATGTTTGAACCTTCAAACGTTTTCCGATCTAAGTGAAATTTTGCGGGAAGCTTTCTGACCGAGTGATCTTTAGATCCAACGAAGGGATTATGGTTTCAACGGCTAGTTGCTAAGCTAATTCGATGTTTGCTGCTACACGTAGGTTGAACTCTACAACACATTGGATGAACTCTACCCTAGTAATGGTAAAGTTTGGATAAACTCTACCACACGTTGGATGAACTATACCAAGCTATAGGTGAATTCTATCACACTAAACTGAACTCTATTACACTAAAATGAACTCTACTACATGTAAGTGAATTCTAGTGTAATATTTTGCGTCGGGTCATTTTCAAGATAGTTTTTGAACCTCCAAACGCGTTCCAATCTGAGTGAAATTTTGCGGGAAGCTTTCTGACCCAGTGATCTTTAGATCCAACGGTGGGATTATGGTTTAAACGGCTAGTTTTTGAGATATTTTGATGTTTGCTGCTACATGTTGGTTGAACTCTACTACACTAAAATGAACTCTACTACATGTAAGTGAATTATAGTGTATTATGTTTTTTCGTATCGTTTTCAAGATAGTGTTTGAACCTTTAAACGTGTTCTGATATAAGTGAAATGTTGCGGGAGACTTCGTGACACAGTGGTCTTTAGATCCAACGGTGGGATTATGGTTTCAACGGCTAGTTTCTGAGATATTTTGATGTTTGCTGCTACACGTTAGTTGAACTCTACTACACATTGGATGAACTCTACCACAGTAATGGTAGAATTTGGATGAACTCTACCAGACGTTGGATGAACTCTACCAATTTATGGATGAACTATACTAAGCTATGGGTGAACTCTATCACACTAAACTGAACTCTACTACACTAAAATGAACTCTAGTAAATGTAAGTGAATTATAGTGTAATATTTTCCGTCGAGTCATTTTCAAGATAAAGTTTGAACCTTTAAACATGTTCCAATATGAGTGAAATTTTGTGGGAAGCTTCGTGACACAGTGATCTTTAGATCCAACGGTGGGATTACGATTTCAACGGCTAGTTTCTGAGATATTTTGATGTTTGCTACTACATGTTGGTTGAACTCTACTACACTAAAATGAACTCTACTACATGTAAGTGAATTATAGTGTATTATGTTTTGTCGTATCGTTTTCAAGATAGTGTTTGAACCTTCAAACGTGTTCTGATATAAGTGAAATGTTGCGGGAGACTTCATGACACAGTGGTCTTTAGATCCAACGGTGGGATTATGGTTTCAACGGCTAGTTTCCGAGATATTTTGATGTTTGGTGCTACATGTTGGTTGAACTCTACTACACATTGGATGAACTCTACCACAGTGATGGTAGAGTTTGTATGAACTCTACCACACGTTGGATGAACTCTACAAAGCTATGGATGAACTATATAAGGCTATGGGTGAACTCTATCACACTAAACTGAACTCTACTACACTAAAATGAACTCTACAACATGTAAGTGAATGCTAGTGTAATATTTTCCATCGGGTCATTTTCAAGACTATGTTTGAACCTTCAAACGTTTTCCGATCTAAGTGAAATTTTGCGGGAAGCTTTCTGACCGAGTGATCTTTAGATCCAACGACGGGATTATGGTTTCAACGGCTAGTTGCTAAGCTAATTCGATGTTTGCTGCTACACGTAGGTTGAACTCTACTACATATTGGATGAACTCTACCCTAGTAATGGTAAAGTTTGGATAAACTCTACCACACGTTGGATGAACTATTCCAAGCTATGGGTGAATTCTATCACACTAAACTGAACTCTATTACACTAAAATGAACTCTACTACATGTAAGTGAATTCTAGTGTAATATTTTGCGTCGGGTCATTTTCAAGATAGTTTTTGAACCTCCAAACGCGTTCCAATCTGAGTGAAATTTTGCGGGATGCTTTCTGACCCAGTGATCTTTAGATCCAACGGTGGGATTATGGTTTCAACGGCTAGTTTCTGAGATATTTTGATGTTTGCTGCTACATGTTGGTTGAACTCTACTACACTAAAATGAACTCTACTACATGTAAGTGAATTATAGTGTATTATGTTTTGTCGTATCGTTTTCAAGATAGTGTTTGAACCTTTAAACGTGTTCTGATATATGTGAAATGTTGCGGGAGACTTCGTGACACAGTGGTCTTTAGATCCAACGGTGGGATTATGGTTTCAACGGCTAGTTTCTGAGATATTTTGATGTTTGCTGCTACACGTTAGTTGAACTCTACTACACATTGGATGAACTCTACCACACATTGGATGAACTCTACCACACGTTGGATGAACTCTACCAATTTATGGATGAATTATACCAAGCTATGGGTGAACTCTATCACATTAAACTTAACTCTACTACACTAAAATGAACTCTACTAAATGTAAGTGAATTATAGTGTAATATTTTCCGTCGGGTCATTTTCAAGATAAAGTTTGAACCTTTAAACGTGTTCTGATATGAATGAAATTTTGTGGGAAGCTTCGTGACACAGTGATCTTTAGATCCAACGGTGGGATTACGGTTTCAACGGCTAGTTTCTGAGATATTTTGATGTTTGCTACTACATGTTGGTTGAACTCTACTACACATTAGATGAACTCTACCACAGTAATGGTAGAGTTTGGATGAACTCTACCAGACGTTGGATGAACTCTACCAAGCTATGGATGAACTATTCCAAACTATGGGTGAATTCTATTACACTAAACTGAACTCTACTACACTAAAAAGAACTCTATACATGTAAGTGAATTCTAGTGTAATATTTTTCGTCGGGTCGTTTTCAAGATAAAGTTTGAACCTTTAAATTTGTTCCGATCTGGGTGAAATTTTGTGGGAAGCTTCCTGACCCAGTGACCTTTAGATCCAACTATGGGATTATGGTTTCAACGGCTAGTTTCTAAGATATTTTGATGTTTGCTGCTACATGTTAGTTGAACTCTACTACACATTGGATGAACTCTACCACAGTAATGGTAGAATTTGGATGAACTCTACCAGACATTGGATGAACTCTACCAGACGTTGGATGAACTCTACTAAGCTATTGATGAACGCTACCAAGCTATGGGTGAATTCGATCACACTAAACTGAACTCTATTACACTAAAATGAACTCTACTACATGTAAGTGAATTCTAGTGTAATATTTCCCGTCGGGTCGTTTTCAAGACAGTGTTTAAACCTTCAAACGTGTTCCGATCTGAGAGAAATTTTGCGGGAAGCTTTCTTACCCAATAATCTTTAGATCCAACGATGGGAGTATGGTTTCAACGGCTAGTTTCTAAGATATTTTTATGTTTGCTGCTACACGTTGATTGAACTCTACTACACATTGGATGAACTTTACCACAGTAATGGTAGAGTTTGAATGAACTCTACCACACGTTGGATGAACTCTACTAAGCCATGGATGAACTATACCAAGCTATGGGAGTACTCTATCACACTAAACTGAACTCTACTACACTAAAATGAACTCTACTACATGTAAGTTAATTATAGTGTATTATGTTTTTTCGTATCGTTTTCAAGATAGTGTTTGAACCTTTAAACGTGTTCTGATATAAGTGAAATGTTGTGGGAGACTTCGTGACACAGTGGTATTTAGATCCAACGGTGGGATTATGGTTTCAACGGCTAATTTCTGAGATATTTTGATGTTTGCTGCTACATGTTGGTTGAACTCTACTACACATTGGATGAACTCTACCACAGTGATGGTAGAGTTTGTATGAACTCTACCACACGTTGGATGAACTCTACAAAGCTATGGATGAACTATATAAGGCTATGGGTGAACTCTATCACACTAAACTGAACTCTACTACACTAAAATAAACTCTACAACATGTAAGTGAATTCTAGTGTAATATTTCCCGTCGGGTCGTTTTCAAGACAATGTTTGAACCTTCAAACGATTTCCGATCTAAGTGAAATTTTGCGGGAAGCTTTCTGACCGAGTGATCTTTAGATCTAACGGCGGGATTATGGTTTCAACGGCTAATTGCAAAGCTAATTCGATGTTTGCTGCTACACGTATGTTGATATCTACTACACATTGGATGAACTCTACCCTAGTAATGGTAGAGTTTGGATAAACTCTACCACACGTTGGATGAACTATACCAAGCTATGGGTGAATTCTATCACACTAAACTGAACTCTATTACACTAAAATGAAATCTACTACATGTAAGTGAATTCTAGTGTAATATTTCCCGTCGGGTCGTTTTCAAGACAGTGTTTGAACCTTCAAACGTGTTCCGATCTGAGAGAAATTTTGCGGGAAGCTTTCTTACCCAATAATCTTTAGATCGAACGATGGGAGTATGGTTTCAACGGCTAGTTTCTGAGATATATTTATGTTTGCTGCTACACGTTGATTGAACTCTACTACACATTGGCTGAACATTACCACAGTAATGGTAGAGTTTGAAAGAACTCTACCACACGTTGGATGAACTCAACTAAGCCATGGATGAACTATACCAAGCTATGGGTGTACTCTATCACACTAAACTGAACTCTACTACACTAAAATGAACTCTACTACATGTAAGTGAATTATAGTGTATTATGGTTTGTCGGATCATTTTCAAGATAGCGTTTGAACCTTTAAACGTGTTCCGATATAAGTGAAATGTTGCGGGAGACTTCGTGACACAGTGGTCTTTAGATCCAACGGTGTGATTATGGTTTCAACGGCTAGTTCTGAGATATTTTGATGTTTGCTGCTATATGTTGGTTGAACTCTACTACACATTGGATGAACTCTACCACAGTGATGGTAGAGTTTGTATGAACTCTACCACACGTTGGATGAACTCTACAAAGCTATGGATGAACTATATAAGGCTATGGGTGAACTCTATCACACTAAACTGAACTCTACTACACTAAAATGAACTCTACAACATGTAAGTGAATTCTAGTGTAATATTTTCCATCGGGTCGTTTTCAAGACAATGTTTGAACCTTCAAACGTTTTCTGATCTAAGTGAAATTTTGCGGGAAGCTTTTTGACCGAGTGATCTTTAGATCCAACGGCGGGATTATGGTTTCAATGGCTAGTTGCTAAGCTAATTCGATGTTTGCTGCTACACGTAGGTTGAACTCTACTACACATTGGATGAACTCTACCCTAGTAATGGTAGAGTTTGGATAAACTCTACCACACGTTGGATGAACTATACCAAGCTATGGGTGAATTCTATCACACTAAACTGAACTCTATTACACTAAAATGAACTCTACTACATGTAAGTGAATTCTAGTGTAATATTTTCCGTCGGGTCATTTTCAAGACAGTTTTTGAACCTCAAAATACGTTCCAATCTGAGTGAAATTTTGCGGGAAGCTTTCTCACCCAGTGATCTTTAGATCCAACGGTGGGTTTATGGTTTCAACGACTAGTTTCTGAGATATTTTGATGAACGCTACCAAGCTATGGGTGAATTCGATCACACTAAACTGAACTCTATTACACTAAAATGAACTCTATTACATGTAAGTGAATTCTAGTGTAATATTTCCCGTCGTGTCGTTTTCAAGACAGTGTTTGAACCTTCAAACGTGTTCCGATCTGAGTGAAATTTTATGGGAAGCTTTCTTACCCAATAATCTTTAGATCCAACGATGGGAGTATGGTTTCAACGGCTAGTTTCTGAGATATTTTTATGTTTGCTGCTACACGTTGATTGAACTCTACTACACATTGGATGAACTTTACCACAATAATGGTAGAGTTTGAATGAACTCTACCACACGTTGGATGAACTCTACTAAGCCATGGATGAACTATACCAAGCTATGGGAGTACTCTATCACACTAAACTGAACTCTACTACACTAAAATGAACTCTACTACATGTAAGTGAATTATAGTGTATTATGTTTTGTCGTATCGTTTTCAAGATAGTGTTTGAACCTTTAAACGTGTTCTGATATAAGTGAAATGTTGCGGGAGACTTCGTGACACAGTGGTCTTTAGATCCAACGGTGGGATTATGGTTTCAACGGCTAGTTTCTGAGATATTTTGATGTTTGCTGCTACATGTTGGTTGAACTCTACTACACATTGGATAAACTCTACCACAGTGATGGTAGAGTTTGTATGAACTCTACCACACGTTGGATGAACTCTACAAAGTTATGGATGAACTATATAAGGCTATGGGTGAACTCTATCACACTAAACTGAACTCTACTACACTAAAATGAACTCTACAACATCTAAGTGAATTCTAGTGTAATATTTTCCATCGGGTCATTTTCAAGACAATGTTTGAACCTTCAAACGTTTTCCGATCTAAGTGAAATTTTGCGGGAAGCTTTCTGACCGAGTGATCTTTAGATCCAACGGCGGGATTATGGTTTCAACGGCTAGTTGCTAAGCTAATTCGATGTTTGCTGCTACACGTAGGTTGAACTCTACTACACATTGGATGAACTCTACCCTAGTTATGGTAGAGTTTGGATAAACTCTACCACACGTTGGATGAACTATACCAAGCTATGGGTGAATTCTATCACACTAAACTGAACTCTATTACACTAAAATGAACTCTACTACATGTAAGTGAATTCTAGTGTAATATTTTGCTTCGGGTCGTTTTCAAGACAGTTTTTGAACCTACAAAGCCGTTCCAATCTAAGTGAAATTTTGCGGGAAGCTTTCTGACCCAGTGATCTTTTGATCCAATGGTGGGATTATGGTTTCAACGGCTAGTTTCTGAGATATTTTTATATTTGCTGCTAACTCTACTACACATTGGATGAACCCTACCACAGTAATGGTAGAGTTTGGATGAACTCTACCAAACGTTGGATGAACTCTACCAAGCTATGGATTAACTCTACCAAACTATGGGTGAATTCTATCACACTAAACTGAACTCTACTACACTAAAATGAACTCTACTACATGTAAGTGAATTATAGAGTAATATTTTCCGTCGGGTCATTTTCAAGATAAAGTTTGAACCTTTAAACATGTTCCGATATGAGTGAAATTTTGTGGGAAGCTTCGTGACACAGTGATCTTTAGATCCAACGGTGGGATTATGGTTTCAACGGCTAGTTTCTGAGATACTTTGATGTTTGCTACTACATGTTGGTTGAACTCTACTACACATTGGATAAACTCTACCACAATGATGGTAGAGTTAGGATGAACTCTACCACACGTTGGATGAACTATACAAAGCTATGGATGAACTATTCCAAACTATGGGTGAATTCTATTACACTAAACTGAACTCTACTACACTAAAAAGAACTCTATACATGTAAGTGAATTCTAGTGTAATATTTTCCGTCGGGTCGTTTTCAAGATAAAGTTTGAACCTTTAAATGTGTTCTGATCTGGGTGAAATTTTGTGGGAAGCTTCCTGACCCAGTGACGTTTAGATCCAACGATGGGATTATGGTTTCAACGGCTAGTTTCTGAGATATTTTGATCTTTGCTGCTACACGTTAGTTGAACTCTACTAGACATTGGATGAACTCTACCACAGTAATGGTAGAATTTGGATGAACTCTAGCAGACGTTGGATGAACTCTACCAGACGTTGGATGAACTCTACTAAGCTATTGATGAACGCTACCAAGCTATGGTTGAATTCGATCACACTAAACTGAACTCTATTACACTAAAATGAACTCTACTACATGTAAGTGAATTCTAGTGTAATATTTCCCGTCTGGTCGTTTTCAAGACAGTGTTTGAGCCTTCAAACGTGTTCTGATCTGAGAGAAATTTTGCGGGAAGCTTTCTTACCCAATAATCTTTAGATCCAACAATGGGAATATGGTTTCAACGGCTAGTTTCTTAGATATTTTTATGTTTGCTGCTACACGTTGATTGAACTCTACTACACATTGGATGAACTTTACCACAGTAATGGTAGAGTTTGAATGAACTCTACCACACGTTGGATGAACTCTACTAAGCCATGGATGAACTATACCAAGCTATGGGAGTACTCTATCACACTAAACTGAACTCTACTACACTAAAATGAACTCTACTACATGTAAGTGAATTATAGTGTATTATGTTTTGTCGTATTGTTTTCAAGATAGTTATTGAACCTTTAAACGTGTTCTGATATAAGTGAAATGTTGCGGGAGACTTCGTGACACAGTGATCTTTAGATCCAACGGTGGGATTCTGGTTTCAACGGCTAGTTTCTGAGATACTTTGATGTTTGCTACTACATGTTGGTTAAACTCTACTACACATTGGATGAACTCTACCACTGTAATGGTAGAGTTTGGATGAACTCTACCACACGTTGGATGAACTCTACCAATTTATGGATGAATTATACCAAGCTATGGGTGAACTCTATCACACTAACCTGAACTCTACTACACTAAAATGAACTCTACTAAATGTAAGTGAATTATAGTGTAATATTTTCCGTCGGGTCATTTTCAAGATAGTGTTTGAACCTTTAAACATGTTCCAATATGAGTGAAATTTTGTGGGAAGATTCGTGACACAGTGATCTTTAGATCCAACGGTGGGATTACGGTTTCAACGGCTAGTTTCTGAGATATTTTGATGTTTGCTACTACATGTTGGTTGAACTCTACTACACATTGGATTAACTCTACCACAGTAATGGTAGAGTTTGGATGAACTCTACCACACGTTGGATGAACTCTACCAATTTATGGATGAACTCTACCAAGCTATGGATGACCTATTCCAAACTATGGGTGAATTCTATTACACTAAATTGAACTCTACTACACTAAAAAGAACTCTATACATGTAACTGAATTCTAGTGTAATATTTTCCGTCGGGTCGTTTTCAAGATAAAGTTTGAACCTTTAAATGTGTTCTGATTCTGGTGAAATTTTGTGGGAAGCTTCCTGACCCAGTGACGTTTAGATCCAACGATGGGATTATGGTTTCAACGGCTAGTTTCTGAGATATTTTGATGTTTGCTGCTACACGTTAGTTGAACTCTATACTAGACATTGGATGAACTCTACCACAGTAATGGTAGAATTTGGATGAACTCTACCAGACGTTGGATGAACTCTACCAGACGTTGGATGAACTCTACTAAGCTATTGATGAACCCTACCAAGCTATGGTTGAATTCGATCACACTAAACTAAACTCTATTACACTAAAATGAACTCTACTACATGAAGTTAATTCTAGTGTAATATTTCTCGTCCGGTCGTTTTCAAGACAGTGTTTGAGCCTTCAAACGTGTTCCGATCTGAGAGAAATTTTGCGGGAAGCTTTCTTACCCAATAATCTTTAGATCCAACAATGGGAGTATGGTTTCAACGGCTAGTTTCTTAGATATTTTTATGTTTGCTGCTACACGTTGATTGAACTCTACTACACATTGGATGAACTTTACCACAGTAATGGTAGAGTTTGAATGAACTCTACCACACGTTGGATGAACTCTACTAAGCCATGGATGAACTATACCAAGCTATGGGAGTACTCTATCACACTGAACTGAACTCTACTACACTAAAATGAACTCTACTACATGTAAGTGAATTATAGTGTATTATGTTTTGTCGTATTGTTTTCAAGATAGTTATTGAATCTTTAAACGTGTTTTGATATAAGTGAAATGTTGCGGGAGACTTCGTGACACAGTGGTCTTTAGATCCAATAGTGGGATTATGGTTTCAACGGCTAGTTTCCGAGATATTTTGATGTTTGCTGCTACATGTTGGTTGAACTCTACTACACATTAGATGAACTGTACCACAGTGATGGTAGAGTTTGTATGAACTCTACCACACGTTGGATGAACTCTACAAAGTTATGGATGAACTATATAAGGCTATGGGTGAACTCTATCACACTAAACTGAACTCTACTACACTAAAATGAACTCTACAACATGTAAGTGAATTCTAGTGTAATATTTTCCATCGGGTCATTTTCAAGACAATGTTTGAACCTTCAAACGTTTTCCGATCTAAGTGAAATTTTGCGGGAAGCTTTCTGACCGAGTGATCTTTAGATCCAACGACGGGATTATGGTTTCAACGGCTAGTTGCTAAGCTAATTCGATGTTTGCTGCTACACGTAGGTTGAACTCTACTACACATTGGATGAACTCTACCCTAGTAATGGTAAAGTTTAGATAAACTCTACCACACGTTGGATGAACTATACCAAGCTATGGGTGAATTCTATCACACTAAACTGAACTCTATTACACTAAAATGAACTCTACTACATGTAAGTGAATTCTAGTGTAATATTTTGCGTCGGGTCGTTTTCAAGATAGTTTTTGAACCTCCAAACGCGTTCCAATCTGAGTGAAATTTTGCGGGAAGCTTTCTGACCCAGTGATCTTTAGATCCAACGGTGGGATTATGGTTTCAACGGCTAGTTTCTGAGATATTTTGATGTTTGCTGCTACATGTTGGCTGAACTCTAGTACACATTGGATGAACTCTACCACAATAATGGTAGAGTTTGTATAAACTCTACCACACGTTGGATGAACTATATAAGGCTATGGGTGAACTTTATCACACTAAACTGAACTCTATTACACTAAAATAAACTCTACAACATGTAAGTGAATTCTAGTGTAATATTTTCCATCGGGTCGTTTTCAAGACAATGTTTGAACCTTCAAACGTTTTCTGATCTAAGTGAAATTTTGCGGGAAGCTTTCTGACCGAGTAATCTTTAGATCCAACGGCGGGATTATGGTTTCAACGGCTAGTTGCTAAGCTAATTCGATGTTTGCTGCTACACGTAGGTTGAACTCTACTACACATTGGATGAACTCTACCCTAGTAATGGTAGAGTTTGGATAAACTCTACCACACGTTGGATGAACTATACCAAGCTATGGGTGAATTTTATCACACTAAACTGAACTCTATTACACTAAAATGAACTCTACTACATGTAAGTGAATTCTAGTGTAATATTTTGCGTCGGGTCGTTTTCAAGACAGTTTTTGAACCTCCAAACGCGTTCCAATCTGAGTGAAATTTTGAGGGAAGCTTTCTGACCCAGTGATCTTTAGATCCAACGGTGGGATTATGGTTTCAACGGCTAGTTTCTGAGATATTTTGATATTTGTTGCTAACTCTACTACACATTGGATGAACTCTAGCACAGTAATGGTAGAGTTGGGATGAACTCTACCAAACGTTGGATGAACTCTACCAAGCTATAGATTAACTCTACCAAACTATGGGTGAATTCTATCACACTAAACTGAACTGTACTACACTAAAATGAACTCTACTACATGTAAGTGAATTATAGAGTAATATTTTCTGTTGGGACATTTTCAAGATAAAGTTTGACCCTTTAAACATGTTCCGATATGAGTGAAATTTTGTGGGAAGCTTCGTGACACAGTGTTCTTTAGATCCAACGGTGGGATTATAGTTTCAACGGCTAGTTTCTGAGATACTTTGATGTTTGCTACTACATGTTGGTTGAACTCTACTACACATTGGATGAACTCTACCACAGTAATGATAAAGTTTGGATGAACTCTACCACACGTTGGATGAACTCTACCAATTTATGGATGAACTATACTAAGCTATGGGTGAACTCTATCACACTAAACTGAACTCTACTACACTAAAATGAACTCTACTAAATGTAAGTGAATTATAGTGTAATATTTTCCGTCGAGTCATTTTCAAGATAAAGTTTGAACCTTTAAACATGTTCCAATATGAGTGAAATTTTGTGGGAAGCTTCGTGACACAGTGATCTTTAGATCCAACGGTGGGATTACGGTTTCAACGGCTAGTTTCTGAGATATTTTGATGTTTGCTACTACATGTTGGTTGAACTCTACTACACATTGGATTAACTCTACCACAGTAATGGTAGAGTTTGGATGAACTCTACCACACGTTGGATGAACTCTACCAATTTATGGATGAACTCTACCAAGCTATGGACCTATTCCAAACTATGGGTGAATTCTATTACACTAAACTGAACTCTACTACACTAAAAAGAACTCTATACATGTAAGTGAATTCTAATGTAATATTTTCCGTCGGGTCGTTTTCAAGATAAAGTTTGAACCTTTAAATGTGTTCTGATCTGGGTGAAATTTTGTGGGAAGCTTCCTGACCCAGTGACCTTTAGATCCAACGATGGGATTATGGTTTCAACGGCTAGTTTCTGAGATATTTTGATGTTTGCTGTTACACGTTAGTTGAACTCTACTAGACATTGGATGAACTCTACCACAGTAATGGTAGAATTTGGATGAACTCTACCAGAGGTTGGATGAACTCTACCAGACGTTGGATGAACTCTACTAAGCTATTGATGAACGCTACCAAGCTATGGGTGAATTCGATCACACTAAACTGAACTCTATTACACTAAAATGAACTCTATTACATGTAAGTGAATTCTAGTGTAATATTTCCCGTCGTGTCGTTTTCAAGACAGTGTTTGAACCTTCAAACGTGTTCCGATCTGAGTGAAATTTTATGGGAAGCTTTCTTACCCAATAATCTTTAGATCCAACAATGGGAGTATGGTTTCAACGGCTAGTTTCTGAGATATTTTTATGTTTGCTGCTACACGTTGATTGAACTCTACTACACATTGGATGAACTTTACCACAGTAATGGTAGAGTTTGAATGAACTCTACCACACGTTGGATGAACTCTACTAAGCCATGAATGAACTATACCAAGCTATGGGAGTACTCTATCACACTAAACTGAACTCTACTACACTAAAATGAACTATACTACATGTAAGTGAATTATAGTGTATTATGTTTTGTCGTATCGTTTTCAAGATAGTTATTGAACCTTTAAACGTGTTTTGATATAAGTGAAATGTTGCGGGAGACTTCGTGACACAGTGGTCTTTAGATCCAACAGTGGGATTATGGTTTCAACGGCTAGTTTCTGAGATATTTTGATGTTTGCTGCTACATGTTGGTTGAACTCTACTACGCATTGGATGAACTCTACCACAGTGATGGTAGAGTTTGTATGAACTCTACCACACGTTGGATGAACTCTACAAAGTTATGGATGAACTATATAAGGCTATGGGTGAACTCTATCACACTAAACTGAACTCTACTACACTAAAATGAACTCTACAACATGTAAGTGAATTCTAGTGTAATATTTTCCATCGGGTCATTTTCAAGACAATGTTTGAACCTTCAAACGTTTTCCGATCTAAGTGAAATTTTGCGGGAAGCTTTCTGACCGAGTGATCTTTAGATCCAATGGCGGGATTATGGTTTCAACGGCTAGTTGCTAAGCTAATTCGATGTTTGCTGCTACACGTAGGTTGAACTCTACTACACATTGGATGAACTCTACCCTAGTAATGGTAGAGTTTGGATAAACTCGACCACACGTTGGATGAACTATACCAAGCTATGGGTGAATTCTATCACACTAAACTGAACTCTATTACACTAAAATGAACTCTACTACATGTAAGTGAATTCTAGTGTAATATTTTGCTTCGGGTCGTTTTCAAGACAGTTTTTGAACCTACAAAGCCGTTCCAATCTAAGTGAAATTTTGCGGGAAGCTTTCTGACCCAGTGATCTTTTGATCCAATGGTGGGATTATGGTTTCAACGGCTAGTTTCTGAGATATTTTTATATTTGCTGCTAACTCTACTACACATTTGATGAACCCTACCACAGTAATGGTAGAGTTTGGATGAACTCTACCAAACATTGGATGAACTCTACCAAGCTATGGATTAACTCTACCAAACTATGGGTGAATTCTATCACACTAAACTGAACTCTACTACACTAAAATGAACTCTACTACATGTAAGTGAATTATAGAGTAATATTTTCCGTCGGGTCATTTTCAAGATAAAGTTTGAACCTTTAAACATGTTCCGATATGAGTGAAATTTTGTGGGAAGCTTCGTGACACAGTGATCTTTAGATCCAACTGTGGGATTATGGTTTCAACGGCTAGTTTCTGAGATACTTTGATGTTTGCTACTACATGTTGGTTGAACTCTACTACACATTGGATAAACTCTACCACAATGATGGTAGAGTTAGGATGAACTCTACCACACGTTGGATGAACTATACAAAGCTATGGATGAACTATTCCAAACTATGGGTGAATTCTATTACACTAAACTGAACTCTACTACACTAAAAAGAACTCTATACATGTAAGTGAATTCTAGTGTAATATTTTCCGTCGGGTCGTTTTCAAGATAAAGTTTGAACCTTTAAATGTGTTCTGATCTGGGTGAAATTTTGTGGGAAGCTTCCTGACCCAGTGACGTTTAGATCCAACGATGGGATTATGGTTTCAACGGCTAGTTTCTGAGATATTTTGATCTTTGCTGCTACACGTTAGTTGAACTCTACTAGACATTGGATGAACTCTACCACAGTAATGGTAGAATTTGGATGAACTCTAGCAGACGTTGGATGAACTCTACCAGACGTTGGATGAACTCTACTAAGCTATTGATGAACGCTACCAAGCTATGGTTGAATTCGATCACACTAAACTGAACTCTATTACACTAAAATGAACTCTACTACATGTAAGTGAATTCTAGTGTAATATTTCCCGTCTGGTCGTTTTCAAGACAGTGTTTGAGCCTTCAAACGTGTTCCGATCTGAGAGAAATTTTGCGGGAAGCTTTCTTACCCAATAATCTTTAGATCCAACAATGGGAATATGGTTTCAACGGCTAGTTTCTTAGATATTTTTATGTTTGCTGCTACACGTTGATTGAACTCTACTACACATTGGATGAACTTTACCACAGTAATGGTAGAGTTTGAATGAACTCTACCACACGTTGGATGAACTCTACTAAGCCATGGATGAACTATACCAAGCTATGGGAGTACTCTATCACACTAAACTGAACTCTACTACACTAAAATGAACTCTACTACATGTAAGTGAATTATAGTGTTTTATGTTTTGTCGTATTGTTTTCAAGATAGTTATTGAAACTTTAAACGTGTTCTGATATAAGTGAAATGTTGCGGGAGACTTCGTGACACAGTGATCTTTAGATCCAACGGTGGGATTCTGGTTTCAACGGCTAGTTTCTGAGATACTTTGATGTTTGCTACTACATGTTGGTTAAACTCTACTACACATTGGATGAACTCTACCACTGTAATGGTAGAGTTTGGATGAACTCTACCACACGTTGGATGAACTCTACCAATTTATGGATGAATTATACCAAGCTATGGGTGAACTCTATCACACTAAACTGAACTCTACTACACTAAAATGAACTCTACTAAATGTAAGTGAATTATAGTGTAATATTTTCCGTCGGGTCATTTTCAAGATAGTGTTTGAACCTTTAAACATGTTCCAATATGAGTGAAATTTTGTGGGAAGATTCGTGACACAGTGATCTTTAGATCCAACGGTGGGATTACGGTTTCAACGGCTAGTTTCTGAGATATTTTGATGTTTCCTACTACATGTTGGTTGAACTCTACTACACATTGGATTAACTCTACCACAGTAATGGTAGAGTTTGGATGAACTCTACCACACGTTGGATGAACTCTACCAATTTATGGATGAACTCTACCAAGCTATGGATGACCTATTCCAAACTATGGGTGAATTCTATTACACTAAACTGAACTCTACTACACTAAAAAGAACTCTATACATGTAAGTGAATTCTAGTGTAATATTTTCCGTCGGGTCATTTTCAAGATAAAGTTTGAACCTTTAAATGTGTTCTGATTCTGGTGAAATTTTGTGGGAAGCTTCCTGACCCAGTGACGTTTAGATCCAACGATGGGATTATGGTTTCAACGGCTAGTTTTTGAGATATTTTGATGTTTGCTGCTACACGTTAGTTGAACTCTATACTAGACATTGGATGAACTCTACCACAGTAATGGTAGAATTTGGATGAACTCTACCAGACGTTGGATGAACTCTACCAGACGTTGGATGAACTCTACTAAGCTATTGATGAACCCTACCAAGCTATGGTTGAATTCGATCACACTAAACTGAACTCTATTACACTAAAATGAACTCTACTACATGAAGTGAATTCTAGTGTAATATTTCCCGTCCGGTCGTTTTCAAGACAGTGTTTGAGCCTTCAAACGTGTTCCGATCTGAGAGAAATTTTGCGGGAAGCTTTCTTACCCAATAATCTTTAGATCCAACAATGGGAGTATGGTTTCAACGGCTAGTTTCTTAGATATTTTTATGTTTGCTGCTACACGTTGATTGAACTCTACTACACATTGGATGAACTTTACCACAGTAATGGTAGAGTTTGAATGAACTCTACCACACGTTGGATGAACTCTACTAAGCCATGGATGAACTATACCAAGCTATGGGAGTACTCTATCACACTAAACTGAACTCTACTACACTAAAATGAACTCTACTACATGTAAGTGAATTATAGTGTATTATGTTTTGTCGTATCGTTTTCAAGATAGTTATTGAACCTTTAAACGTGTTTTGATATAAGTGAAATGTTGCGGGAGACTTCGTGACACAGTGGTCTTTAGATCCAACAGTGGGATTATGGTTTCAACGGCTAGTTTCTGAGATATTTTGATGTTTGCTGCTACATGTTGGTTGAACTCTACTACACATTGGATGAACTCTACCACAGTGATGGTAGAGTTTGTATGAACTCTACCACACGTTGGATGAACTTTACAAAGCTATGGATGAACTATATAAGGCTATGGGTGAACTCTATCACACTAAACTGAACTCTACTACACTAAAATTAAATATACTATATGTAAGTGAATTCTAGTGTAATATTTTCCATCGGGTCGTATTCAAGACAATTTTTGAACCTTCAAACGTTTTCCGATATAAGTGAAATTTTGCGGGAAGCTTTCTGACCGAGTGATCTTTAGATCCAACGGCGGGATTATGGTTTCAACGAATATTTGCTAAGATAATTTGATGTTTGCTGCTACACATAGGTTGAACTCTACTACACATTGAATGAACTCTACCCTAGTAATGGTAGAGTTTGGATAAAGTCTACCACACGTTGGATGAACTCTACTAGGCCATGGATGAACTATACCAAACTATGGGTGAATTCTATCACACTAAACTGAACTCTATTACACTAAAATGAACTCTACTACATGTAAGTGAATTCTAGTGTAATATTTTCCGTCGGGTCTTTTTCAAGATAACGTTTGAACCTTTAAACATGTTCCGATATGAGTGAAATTTTGTGGGAAGCTTCGTGACCCAGTGATCTTTAGATCCAACGGTAGGATTATGGTTTCAACGGCTAGTTTTTGAGATATTGTGATGTTTGCTACTATATGTTGGTTGAACTCTACTACACATTGGATGAACTCTACCACAGTAATGGTAGAGTTTGAATGAACTCTACCACACGTTGGATGAACTCTACCAAGCTATGGATGAACTATTCCAAACTATGGGTGAATTCTATTACACTAAACTGAACTCTACTACACTAAAAAGAACTATACCATATGTAAGTGAATTATAGTGTATTATGTTCTGTCGGACCGTTTTCAAAACAGTGTTGGAACCTTTAAACGTGTTCCGATATGAGTGAAATTTTGCGGGAGGCTTCGTGACACAGTGGTCTTTAGATCCAACGGTGGAATTATGTTTTCAACGACTAACTTCTCAAATTTTTTTATGTTTGCTGCTACACGTTAGTTGAACTCTACTACACATTGGATGAACTCTACCACAATAATGGTAGAATTTGGATGAACTCTACCAGACGATGGATGAACTCTACCAAGCTATTGATGAACGCTACCAAGCTATGGGTGAATTCGATCACACTAAACTGAACTCTACTACACTAAAATGAACTCTACTACATGTAAGTGAATTCTATTGTAATATTTCCCGTCGGGTCGTTTTCAAGACAGTGTTTGAACCTTCAAACGTGTTCCGATCTGAGAGAAATTTTGCGGGAAGCTTTCTGACCCAATAATCTTTAGATCCAATGATGGGAGTATGGTTTCAACGGCTAGTTTCTGAGATATTTTTATGTTTGCTGCTACACGTTGATTAAACTCTACAACACATTGGATGAATTTTACCACAGTAATGGTAGAGTTTAAATGAACTCTACCACACGTTAGATGAACTCAACTAAGCCATCGATGAACTATACCAAGCTATGGGTGTACTCTATCACACTAAACTGAACTCTACTACACTAAAATGAACTATACTACATGTAAGTGAATTATAGTGTATTATGTTTTGTCGTATCGTTTTCAAGATAGTGTTTGAACCTTTAAACATGTTCCGATATAAGTGAAATGTTGCGGGAGACTTCGTGACACAGTGGTCTTTAGATCCAACAGTGTGATTATGGTTTCAACGGCTAGTTTCTGAGATATTTTGAAGTTTGCTGCTACATGTTGGTTGAACTCTACTACACATTGGATAAACTCTACCACAATGATGGTAGAGTTAGGATGAACTCTACCACACGTTGGATGAACTATACAAAGCTATGGATGAACTATATCAAGCTATGGGTGAACTCTATCACACTAAACTTAACTCTACTACATTAAAATGAACTCTACAACATGTAAGTGAATTCTAGTGTAATATTTTCCATCAGGTCGTATTCAAGACAATGTTTGAACCTTCAAACATTTTTCGATCTAAGTCAAATTTTGCGGGAAGCTTTCTGACCTAGTGATCTTTAGATCCAACGGCGGGATTATGGTTTCAACGACTAGTTGCTAAGATAATTCGATGTTTGCTGCTACACGTAGGTTGAACTCTACTACACATTAGATGAACTCTACCCTAATAATGGTAGAGTTTGGATAAAATCTACCACACGTTGGATGAACTCTACTAAGCCATGAATGAACTATAGAAAGCTATGGGTGAACTCTATCACAATAAATTGAACTCTATTACACTAAAATGAACTCTACTACATGTAAGTGAATTATAGTGTACTATTTTCCGTCGGGTCGTTTTCAAGATAAAGTTTGAACCTTCAAACGTATTCCGATCTGAGAGAAATTTTGTGGGAAGCTTATTGACACAGTGATATTTAGATCCAACGTTGGGATTATGGTTTCAACGGCTAGTTTCTGAGAGATTTTGATGTTTGCTGCTACATGTTGGTTGAACTCTACTACACATTGGATGAACTCTACCACAGTGATGGTAGAGTTTGGATGAACTCTACTACACGTTGGATGAACACTACTACACATTGGATGAACTCTACCAGACGTTGGATGAACTCTACCAAGCTATTGATGAACGCTACCAAGCTATGGGTGAATTCGATCACACTAAACTGAACTCTACTACACTAAAATGAACTCTACTACATGTAAGTGAATTCTAGTGTAATATTTCCCGTCGGGTCGTTTTCAAGACAGTGTTTGAAACTTCAAACGTGTTCCGATCTGAGAGAAATTTTGCGGGAAGCTTTCTGACCCAATAATCATTAGATCCAACGATGGGAGTATGGTTTCAACGGCTAGTTTCTGAGATATTTTTATGTTTGCTGCTACACGTTGATTGAACTCTACTACACATTGGATGAACTTTACCACAGTAATGGTAAAGTTTGAATGAACTCTACCACACGTTGGATGAACTCTACCAAGATATTGATGAACTATACCAAGCTATGGGAGTACTCTATCACACTAAACTGAACTCTACTACACTAAAGTGAACTCTACTACATGTAAGTGAATTATAGTGTATTATGTTTTGTCGTATCGTTTTCAAGATAGTGTTTGAACCTTTTAACGTGTTATGATATAAGTGAAATGTTGTGGGAGACTTCGTGACACAGTGGTCTTTAGATCCAACGGTGGGATTATGGTTTCAACGGCTAGTTTCTGAGATATTTTGATGTTTGCTGCTACATGTTGGTTGAACTCTACTACACATTGGATAAACTCTACCACAGTGATGGTAGAATTTGTATGAACTCTACCACACGTTGGATGAACTCTACAAAGCTATGGATGAACTATATAGGGCTATGGGTGAACTCTATCACACTAAACTGAACTCTACTATACTAAAATGAACTCTACAACATGTAAGTGAATTCTAGTGTAATATTTTCCATCTGGTCGTTTTCAAGACAATGTTTGAACCTTCAAACATTTTCCGATCTAAGTGAAATTTTGCGGGAAGCTTTCTGACCGAGTGATCTTTAGATCCAACGGCGAGATTATGGTTTCAACGGCTAGTTGCTAAGCTAATTCGATGTTTGCTGCTACACGTAGGTTGAACTCTACTACACATTGGATGAACTCTACCCTAGTAATGGTAGAGTTTGGATAAACTCTACCACACGTTGGATGAACTATACCAAGCTATGGGTGAATTCTATCACACTAAACTGAACTCTATTACACTAAAATGAACTCTACTACATGTAAGTGAATTCTAGTGTAATATTTTTCTTCGGGTCGTTTTCAAGACAGTTTTTGAACCTACAAAGCCGTTCCAATCTAAGTGAAATTTTGCGGGAAGCTTTCTGACCCAGTGATCTTTAGATCCAACGGTGGGATTATGGTTTCAACGGCTAGTTTCTGAGATATTTTTATATTTGCTGCTAACTCTACTACACATTGGATGAACCCTACCACAGTAATGGTAGAGTTTGGATGAACTCTACCAAACGTTGGATGAACTCTACCAAGCTATAGATTAACTCTACCAAACTATGGGTGAATTCTATCACACTAAACTGAACTCTACTACACTAAAATGAACTCTACTACATGTAAGTGAATTATAGAGAAATATTTTCCGTCGGGTCATTTTCAAGATAAAGTTTAAACCTTTAAACATGTTTCGATATGAGTGAAATTTTGTGGGAAGCTTCGTGACACAGTGATCTTTAGATCCAATGGTGGGATTCTGGTTTCAACGGCTAGTTTCTGAGATACTTTGATGTTTGCTACTACATGTTGGTTAAACTCTACTACACATTGGATGAACTCTACCACAGTAATGGTAGAGTTTGGATGAACTCTACCACACGTTGGATAAACTCTACCAATTTATGGATGAATTATACCAAGCTATGGGTGAACTCTATCACACTAAACTGAACTCTACTACACTAAAATGAACTCTACTAAATGTAAGTGAATTATAGTGTAATATTTTCCGTCGGGTCATTTTCAAGATAGTGTTTGAACCTTTAAACATGTTCCAATATGAGTGGAATTTTGTGGGAAGATTCGTGACACAGTGATCTTTAGATCCAACGATGGGATTACGGTTTCAACGGCTAGTTTCTGAGATATTTTGATGTTTGCTACTACATGTTGGTTGAACTCTACTACACATTGGATTAACTCTACCACAGTAATGGTAGAGTTTGGATGAACTCTACCACACGTTGGATGAACTCTACCAATTTATGGATGAACTCTACCAAGCTATGGATGACCTATTCCAAACTATGGGTGAATTCTATTACACTAAACTGAACTCTACTACACTAAAAAGAACTCTATACATGTAAGTGAATTCTAGTGTAATATTTTCCGTCGGGTCGTTTTCAAGATAAAGTTTGAACCTTTAAATGTGTTCTGATCTGGGTGAAATTTTGTGGGAAGCTTCCTGACCCAGTGACGTTTAGATCCAACGATGGGATTATGGTTTCAACGGCTAGTTTCTGAGATATTTTGATGTTTGCTGCTACACGTTAGTTGAACTCTACTACACATTGGATGAACTCTACCACAGTAATGGTAGAATTTGGATGAACTCTACCAGACGTTGGATGAACTCTACTAAGCTATTGATGAACGCTACCAAGCTATGGTTGAATTCGATCACACTAAACTGAACTCTATTACACTAAAATGAACTCTACTACATGTAAGTGAATTCTAGTGTAATATTTCCCGTCCGGTCGTTTTCAAGACAGTGTTTGAGCCTTCAAACGTGTTCCGATCTGAGAGAAATTTTGCGGGAAGCTTTCTTACCCAATAATCTTTAGATCCAACAATGGGAATATGGTTTCAACGGCTAGTTTTTTAGATATTTTTATGTTTGCTGCTACACGTTGATTGAACTCTACTACACATTGGATGAACTTTACCACAGTAATGGTAGAGTTTGAATGAACTCTACCACACGTTGGATGAACTCTACTAAGCCATGGATGAACTATACCAAGCTATGGGAGTACTCTATCACACTAAACTGAACTCTACTACACTAAAATGAACTCTACTACATGTAAGTGAATTATAGTGTATTATGTTTTGTCGTATCGTTTTCAAGATAGTTATTGAACCTTTAAACGTGTTCTGATATAAGTGAAATGTTGCGGGAGACTTCGTGACACAGTGATCTTTAGATCCAACGGTGGGATTCTGGTTTCAACGGCTAGTTTCTGAGATACTTTGATGTTTGCTACTACATGTTGGTTAAACTCTACTACACATTGGATGAACTCTACCACAGTAATGGTAAAGTTTGGATGAACTCTACCACACGTTGGATGAACTCTACCAATTTATGGATGAATTATACCAAGCTATGGGTGAACTCTATCACACTAAACTGAACTCTACTACACTAAAATGAACTCTACTAAATGTAAGTGAATTATAGTGTAATATTTTCCGTCGGGTCATTTTCAAGATAGTGTTTGAACCTTTAAACATGTTCCAATATGAGTGAAATTTTGTGGGAAGATTCGTGACACAGTGATCTTTAGATCCAACGGTGGGATTACGGTTTCAACGGCTAGTTTCTGAGATATTTTGATGTTTGCTACTACATGTTGTTGAACTCTACTACACATTGGATTAACTCTACCACAGTAATGGTAGAGTTTGGATGAACTCTACCACACGTTGGATGAACTCTACCAATTTATAGATGAACTCTACCAAGCTATGGATGACCTATTCCAAACTCTGGGTGAATTCTATTACACTAAACTGAACTCTACTACACTAAAAAGAACTCTATACATGTAAGTGAATTCTAGTGTAATATTTTCCGTCGGGTCGTTTTCAAGATAAAGTTTGAACATTTAAATGTGTTCTGATCTGGGTGAAATTTTGTGGGAAGCTTCCTGACCCAGTGACGTTTAGATCCAACGATGGGATTATGGTTTCAACGGCTAGTTTCTTAGATATTTTGATGTTTGCTGCTACACGTTAGTTGAACTCTATACTAGACATTGGATGAACTCTACCACAGTAAAGTGAACTCTACTACATGTAAGTGAATTATAGTGTATTATGTTTTGTCGTATCGTTTTCAAGATAGTGTTTGAACCTTTAAACGTGTTATGATATAAGTGAAATGTTGTGGGAGACTTCGTGACACAGTGGTCTTTAGATCCAACGGTGGGATTATGGTTTCAACGGCTAGTTTCTGAGATATTTTGATGTTTGCTGCTACATGTTGGTTGAACTCTACTACACATTGGATAAACTCTACCACAGTGATGGTAGAATTTGTATGAACTCTACCACACGTTGGATGAACTCTACAAAGCTATGGATGAACTATATAGGGCTATGGGTGAACTCTATCACACTAAACTGAACTCTACTATACTAAAATGAACTCTACAACATGTAAGTGAATTCTAGTGTAATATTTTCCATCTCGTCGTTTTCAAGACAATGTTTGAACCTTCAAACATTTTCCGATCTAAGTGAAATTTTGCGGGAAGCTTTCTGACCTAGTGATCTTTAGATCCAACGGCGGGATTATGGTTTCAACGACTAGTTGCTAAGATAATTCGATGTTTGCTGCTACACGTAGGTTGAACTCTACTACACATTAGATGAACTCTACCCTAATAATGGTAGAGTTTGGATAAAATCTACCACACGTTGGATGAACTCTACTAAGCCATGAATGAACTATAGAAAGCTATGGGTGAACTCTATCACAATAAATTGAACTCTATTACACTAAAATGAACTCTACTACATGTAAGTGAATTATAGTGTACTATTTTCCGTCGGGTCGTTTTCAAGATAAAGTTTGAACCTTCAAACGTATTCCGATCTGAGAGAAATTTTGTGGGAAGCTTATTGACACAGTGATATTTAGATCCAACGTTGGGATTATGGTTTCAACGGCTAGTTTCTGAGAGATTTTGATGTTTGCTGCTACATGTTGGTTGAACTCTACTACACATTGGATGAACTCTACCACAGTGATGGTAGAGTTTGGATGAACTCTACTACACGTTGGATGAACACTACTACACATTGGATGAACTCTACCAGACGTTGGATGAACTCTACCAAGCTATTGATGAACGCTACCAAGCTATGGGTGAATTCGATCACACTAAACTGAACTCTACTACACTAAAATGAACTCTACTACATGTAAGTGAATTCTAGTGTAATATTTCCCGTCGGGTCGTTTTCAAGACAGTGTTTGAAACTTCAAACGTGTTCCGATCTGAGAGAAATTTTGCGGGAAGCTTTCTGACCCAATAATCATTAGATCCAACGATGGGAGTATGGTTTTCAACGGCTAGTTTCTGAGATATTTTTATGTTTGCTGCTACACGTTGATTGAACTCTACTACACATTGGATGAACTTTACCACAGTAATGGTAAAGTTTGAATGAACTCTACCACACGTTGGATGAACTCTACCAAGATATTGATGAACTATACCAAGCTATGGGAGTACTCTATCACACTAAACTGAACTCTACTACACTAAAGTGAACTCTACTACATGTAAGTGAATTATAGTGTATTATGTTTTGTCGTATCGTTTTCAAGATAGTGTTTGAACCTTTTAACGTGTTATGATATAAGTGAAATGTTGTGGGAGACTTCGTGACACAGTGGTCTTTAGATCCAACGGTGGGATTATGGTTTCAACGGCTAGTTTCTGAGATATTTTGATGTTTGCTGCTACATGTTGGTTGAACTCTACTACACATTGGATAAACTCTACCACAGTGATGGTAGAATTTGTATGAACTCTACCCTCTACCACACGTTGGATGAACTCTACAAAGCTATGGATGAACTATATAGGGCTATGGGTGAACTCTATCACACTAAACTGAACTCTACTATACTAAAATGAACTCTACAACATGTAAGTGAATTCTAGTGTAATATTTTCCCATCTGGTCGTTTTCAAGACAATGTTTGAACCTTCAAACATTTCCGATCTAAGTGAAATTTTGCGGAAGCTTTCTGACCGAGGTGATCTTTAGATCCAACGGCGAGGATTATGGTTTCAACGGCTAGTTGCTAAGCTAATTCGATGTTTGCTGCTACACGTAGGTTGAACTCTACTACACATTGGATGAACTCTACCCTAGTAATGGTAGAGTTTGGATAAACTCTACCACACGTTGGATGAACTATACCAAGCTATGGGTGAATTCTATCAGCACTAAACTGAACTCTATTACACTAAAATGAACTCTACTACATGTAAGTGATTCTAGTGTAATATTTTTCTTCGGTCGTTTTCAAGACAGTTTTTGAACCTACAAAGCCGTTCCAATCTAAGTGAAATTTTGCGGGAAGCTTTCTGACCCAGTGATCTTTAGATCCAACGGTGGGATTATGGTTTCAACGGCTAGTTTCTGAGATATTTTTATATTTGCTGCTAACTCTACTACACATTGGATGAACCCTACCACAGTAATGGTAGAGTTTGGATGAACTCTACCAAACGTTGGATGAACTCTACCAAGCTATAGATTAACTCTACCAAACTATGGGTGAATTCTATCACACTAAACTGAACTCTACTACACTAAAATGAACTCTACTACATGTAAGTGAATTATAGAGAAATATTTTCCCGTCGGGTCATTTTCAAGATAAAGTTTAAACCTTTAAACATGTTTCGATATGAGTGAAATTTTGTGGGAAGCTTCGTGACACAGTGATCTTTAGATCCAATGGTGGGATTCTGGTTTCAACGGCTAGTTTCTGAGATACTTTGATGTTTGCTACTACATGTTGGTTAAACTCTACTACACATTGGATGAACTCTACCACAGTAATGGTAGAGTTTGGATGAACTCTACCACACGTTGGATAAACTCTACCAATTTATGGATGAATTATACCAAAGCTATGGGTGAACTCTATCACACTAAACTGAACTCTACTACACTAAAATGAACTCTACTAAATTGTAAGTGAATTATAGTGTAATATTTTCCGTCGGGTCATTTTCAAGATAGTGTTTGAACCTTTAAACATGTTCCAATATGAGTGGAATTTTGTTGGGAAAGATTCGTGACACAGTGATCTTTAGATCCAACGATGGGATTACGGTTTCAACGGCTAGTTTCTGAGATATTTTGATGTTTGCTACTACATGTTGGTTGAACTCTACTACACATTGGATTAACTCTACCACAGTAATGGTAGAGTTTGGATGAACTCTACCACACGTTGGATGAACTCTACCAATTTATGGAATGAACTCTACCAAGCTATGGATGACCTATTCCAAACTATGGGTGAATTCTATTACACTAAACTGAACTCTACTACACTAAAAAGAACTCTATACATGTAAGTGAATTCTAGTGTAATATTTTCCGTCGGGTCGTTTTCAAGCTAAAGTTTGAACCCTTTAAATGTGTTCTGATCTGGGTGAAAATTTTGTGGGAAGCTTTCCTGACCCAGTGACGTTTAGATCCAACGATGGGATTATGGTTTCAACGGCTAGTTTCTGAGATATTTTGATGTTTGCTGCTACACGTTAGTTGAACTCTACTACACATTGGATGAACTCTACCACAGTAATGGTAGAATTTGGATGAACTCTACCAGACGTTGGATGAACTCTACTAAGCTATTGATGAACGCTACCAAGCTATGGTTGAATTCGATCACACTAAACTGAACTCTATTACACTAAAATGAACTCTACTACATGTAAGTGAATTCTAGTGTAATATTTTCCCGTCCGGTCGTT
>JAKUCM010002241.1:0-23524 GCA_023374145.1 Lepidium sativum | reverse complement strand
GAGAGAGAGAGAGACTAACAAGGTTCTTAGCACTAATCATATGGTGAAAAGCTCCCGAGTCAACAACAAGAGGATTAAAGAGAGTTTTAGAGTAAAGCATATATCAGAGTCTCTTAGGGATATGAGAGAGTTAATTAGGGCCTCAAGGTCCGATTTCTTTACCACATCTGCATTAAATGACGATGAAGATGTCGTTAATCGTTCATGATCCTTAGACGAAGAGACCGAGGCTAAACTGGACAATTATCCATGATCCTCTGAAGCCTCATCGGACATATTTTCTTTTGAATCCTTGAACTTTGAAGGCTTGAGATAAGGATGAAGAATACAACACTTATCCTTTTGATGACTTTTCTTCTTGTAATGGTCACAAATGAGCCTCTTCCTATCCTCAAATATGCCTTGAGCCTTGATAGCCGAGATAAGCCCGGAACTTCCTTTCCCTTCGAACAACTCAATCGATTCTTGCTCTTTTTGGATTTGAAAGCACATATCTTCAAGAAAAGGAAGGGAACTAGAGCTTGCGGGTGACCTGAGAATATGCTTCAACAGATCCTTGTAGCCCAGATTGAGGTTTATCAAAATACTAAAGACTCTAACTTCTTCATTTATTCCCATGATCACCTATGGGTCACATATCAATTTCAGCCCACAAGGATCTAAACTTCCCAAAGTATTCCGTAAATTTCATTTCTTCTTGGAGAAGGTTAGCAAGAGCTTTCTTCACCTCGAAAACCCGTTAAATTTGATACATTCCTATAAACCTTCTTCAAAGTATCCCACAACTCCTTAACCGTATCACAATATGAATAAGCCTCAAATATTGGTGGATCAAGAGAGCTTTAGATGATGGACTTAACAGCTTGATCCATTTGGAACAACTCATCATCTTCATCAAGAAGATCATCTTCATCAACATCGCTTGAAAGTGGCTCCTTTGGAGGTCTTTCGCTTACAACGTGGCTCTGAAACTCCCTCTTAGTACAAATAGTTATCTTCAATGTTCTTGCCCAAAGAAGATAGTTAACACCTTTGAGAACCTTAGAGATAATAGGCAGCTTAGCTTGAAGATCTGTAGCTTGGAGGATTGGAAAAAGGAGATGCCTTTCTCGAAAATTTTAAGAAATGAAGGATTTTTCTGGAGAACCCTCGAAGATCTAGGACACAGATGGAGATTTTTTGAACTTTAAGGAGAAAGGAGGAACCTTTATCTTCTTTTACCAAAGACATTAAGATTTTCCTCAAGATTAAAGGCTTTCTCCGATATGACAAGATAAAGATGGTGAAGTTGGCTTGAATCTCCACTAAAGGCCGAAGCTTTGTGCATTTAAAGCCAAAGGACCCACCTTTCTTCTTTTTGGAGCTTTTGGATAGCAAGAGAATGGCAAACGAGAGAGATAGAGCCGCGAGATAGACCGATAGAAACGACTGAGAAAATAAAAGAGAATCCGAGAAAGAGAATAGTAAAGAATCAAGACTCTGATACCATGATAGAATTATCATCGAGGATCAAACATTTTTCAATCTTAGGAAAGAAAAATGGAGAGAAAAGCTTAGAGAAACATGGGAGAATTCTCATTAATGAACAAGTCTTTTACATGATTATATAGGAAAAATAAAAGAAAGAGAAAAAGCAAAAAACGCAAAAGTGGATTGGGGACCACTTTTGCCAACGGTCATGTGGTGTGGACTACTCCCCTTTTTCTTCTCTCTTCCAACAGTCATGTTAACCCAATAAGACTGTACGGAAGGCGCGCCATATTTCAAAAGACGGACGCACTCTGAAGGATAAGCGCTCCCGCGCCCCCGAGTGCTCCAGTGCTCCCGCGCCACGAGTGCTCGTGTGCTCCTGCGCCCTCGCGCCTTTGCTCTCATACAGACTTTGAGCGTATTCTTCCAAGTTGTAGATAGATGTCACTAGGTCTCTTTGGATAGGGATAAATGTGGCCTAGTGAGGATGCTTGACCAACAAATTGGGATTTTCCTATGTACATTTGGTGAAAATAATCATCAAAGAAATATTTCGTCTTGTTTTCCATGAAGGCCACTACTCAGCACATTATCAAGAACATAACGAAAGATCAAGGAATGCAATCTTCGCTCTAATATAAAGATGGAGTCTGCATATGATACCAGCTTCAAGATGGTTCTCTAAGGTTGATGGGAGCGGGTTCTATCCAAGGGAACCGAATATACTTCCTTGATAAGAAAAATCAGGGGGTGCGGAAGGTGGGTGCTTGAGGAGCGATCCACAAGAAGGATGGTGGGATTCTTAAACACTCAGGCACACTCTAGATCAAGGGGAAACCTCTTGATATCTTATAGAGTGTTGAATGTCTTAGACAAACGACTAACTTGCTAATGACTCAGAATTTTCCTTTGAGAAATTGTGTTCTTTATTGATTTCAAAGTTGGGTGCTTTGTTACATGACTACAAAGAGACCTTATATAGGGGTCCTAAAGCTGACTTACTTAAAGAAAAAAGGAAAATATGGGTCGCAGCCCATTAACAAAAATGAAATAAGAAAAATGGCAAATTACAAGTAAAATGACAAATTTCTAACTTAGTGTTTTGGTGCCTTATTAAACGAAAATAAAAGCTCAAAAAGCTTATAGGCCTTAAAACTCTTTATCTTAAGGTGTTGGAGTTGTTGGGCTTGGCGTTCCTGCAAGAATATTTATCGTAAACACAAAACAAACCTTGTAGGGCACGATAAAGGGCCAAGTCTTGTCGATTACTTCCATCTCGGGTCTTGTCGATTCTTGGTCCTCCTTTTTAGATTCTAAAGGGTCTTAAATGTCTTGGATCTCCTCTGGTCGTGCTGCTTGTTATTGACTTGCGTTTTTAATCTTTCCCGTGCTCCTCGAAGAAGTCCCGATATCGATCTTGGAGCATTCTGGGGAGGACACGATCTCTTCCTTGTTCAAGATGTTAACTATAAATTCTCCTACTTGTTCTCTCAGCTTGCGTGTCCTAACTCGAGTCATTGGCCTGCCTAGTTCAACCGGCTTGATGCCCTCATCATTCCCTCTCTCTTGAAGATGCTCCATCTCAGGTGCATCGTCATTGTCGACATGGAACGGGGAGAGATAAGCAACATTGAAACTTGAAGAGTTAGTGAACTCACCGGGCAGTTTCAATTGGTAGGCATTGTCATTGATCCGTTCGATTACTCGGAAGGGGACCTTCCCACCGGGGCGCGAGCTTGAACTTGCAATTGTTCGGGAAGTGCTCTGGGCGCATGTGTACCCAAACATAATCTCCCGGGTTGAATATCACAAACTTGCGTCTTCCTCTCTTTGCTTGATTGATTCAGCCTTTTTTTCCAAGTTCTCCTTGACTTTGAGATGAAATTTTCGGACTAGTTCGGCTTTGGCACTTGCATCATTGTCAAGGTAATGGCACGGAGGGAGTGGTGTAAAATCTATTGGAGTCAAAGGTTTTAAACCATATACCACTTTAAAGGGTGAAAACTTAAAAGATGAATGATTAGCTCGATTATAAGCAAATTCAACCACATGTAAGCAAGAAACCCAATTGGTTAAATTCTTATCGACCGTACCTCTAAGTAAGGTTCCTAGAGTACAGTTTACCACTTCAGTTTGGTCGTCGGTCCTCCAGAAGTGGCTTAGGAACTTGGCGTCTCGATCGGAAACAATAGTCCTCGGAACTCCATGTAGGCGCACCACTTCCTTGAAGAATAGGTCGGCGATTTGTGATGCGTCATTGGTCTTGTCACAAGGTATGAAGTGAGACATCTTTGAGAAACGATCCACTACAATAAAGATTGAGTCCTTGTGCTTTATCTTTGGCAAACCTAAAATAAATTCCATTGAGATATCCTCCCAAGGAGCACTAGGAATAGGTAAAGGGAGATAAAGACCATGAGGGTGTGACTTAGCTTTAGCCTTGAAACATGTTGCATTTGATGGACAACCATTACACATTTCTCATAAGATGCGGCCAAAAGAAATGCTGAACCGCCATGGCTAGAGTTTTGGCAACACTGAAGTGCCCCATGAGTCCCTCGCCATGCGCTTCCCTAAGTATTAAGTCCCTAATTGATCTTTGCGGTATACACAACCTCTTTTCTCAAAACAAGTACGCTTCATGGATGTAGTATGACCCAAAGGCTCCTTTTTTGCAAGCTTGATAAATATCCCCATTCTTTTTTGGCACGTGTAAGATCGGAACAGCACATGGACTAAGGCTTGCTCAGATGTATCCTTTGCCAAATAGGTCTTAAACTTTTCGCTCTAGTTCCTTAACTTCTTGCGGATTTATGCGATAAGCTGCACGGTATGGTAGGACAAAGTCGGGAACAAGGTCAATTTGGTGTTCTATAACTCGGATTGGAGGTAAGCCAGTAGGTGTTTCCTCGGGGGAACACATATTTAAATTGTTCTAAGAGCTCACGTACCCTTGGCAGTAAATCTGCATACGACATCTAAAGGCACACATTCTCTTTGAAGAGAATTAGTTGCACGGTTTGGTTGGCACACAAGATTTTCTCTATGACACTCGGAGCCACAAATAGATAAGGTTTACTTACCATGGTGGACTGAACCATCTTTAGTTGGAGCTCATGCACTTGAGGAGGGGTCAAGGGTGCCAAGCTATACTTGTGCGTATCATGCACAAACGAGTAGAAGTTGGTGCGCCCGTTGTGTAGAGCCTCCTTATCAAACTGCCAAGGTCGGCCAAGTAGGATATGTCCAAATTGCATGGGAGCTACATCAAATAGTGCCTGGTCTTGGTATGTTCCAATGCTGAAAGGACCGGTCACTTGCTCGGAAACTTGGATCTCGACCTTGTCGTTGAGCCATCTCAAGCAGTACGGTGTCGGGTGCTTGGTGGTTGTGAGTCCTAATTCTTTGACCAAGGACTTGCTAGCCATGTTACTGCAGACACCACTATCTATAAAAAGATTGTATACCTTGCCGTTTATGGTACATCTCAAGTGGAAGATGTTTTCCCTTTATGTGGTTTCATCCGGCACGACCGTAGGGTTCAGGACACGGTGAGCTACAAGGAATTCTCCTACGTCCGAGTTTGCTATAGTCTCCTCAACTTCTCCAATAGCTTCTTCTACATCCATCTCGTCCTCATCTTGTGATTCATATTTACCGCCCTTGGTGACAACGATTACTTTTTGGTTCGGACATTCTCTCGCCATGTGTCCGCGACCCTGACACTTGAAGCACACTATGTCACAGGTTCTAGAAGTGTTCAGAGCCTTACTAACCTCAAGTATTGAAGTCTTGGTTGATCCTTGATCAGCTCTCTTAGGACGAGTCTCGACCTCAATGGTTTCGCCCTTGTCTTGTGGTCTCGGGGCGGGCACGTTCCATGATATAGCTGCTTTTCTACCTTCCTAGCAATGTTGTCTTGTATACCATCTAGGAATTGAGCCATAATGGCCACCTTGGGTTCTTCGGTTTCTAGCCGATTCTTTAGGTTTTCGAATTCTTCAAAGCAGTCTTCCACGGACCTATTTCACTGTACCAACTTACGAAACCTCTTTTGTAAGTCTCTATGAAAATATGGAGGCACGTACCTTCTCCTTAGATTAAATTTCATCTCGTCCCAGGACAAGGCGTTGTCTGTGAGTTGAGCACCAGCAAAGCTCACTGTTTTATGATCTGCATAATGGTAGCACTCAAAGATGTACTCCATTCTTGTCTCCCAATCGAGGTATGCTTCCGGGTCGACCTTACCGGTGCAAGTGGGCGCGATAAGCTTGGGGTTGATGTTGGTGTATACTGGATCGTCCTGCCCACATCCGCGATTATGGAAGTCTTTTCTTTGTGTGATACGACGCCTAGGTGGAGGGTAATCTGGATCTTGATCAAAGTCTCCCTCTCGGTAAGCATCCGAGTCATCGTCCCGGGAGTGCATGGACACTCGCGTGTTGGCGGGTCTCGGCTCCAAGCGGTCCATTCGAGTGGTGATGGATTGAAGCTGGGCTTCGAGTTGGGCCAACGTTTCAGCTAGGGTGGGGACCTCAGTTGGGGTTTCTATGTTTCATAACAAGGAACAAGTAGTTATCCTTTTTTTGTTTAAAAAAAAATGGAAATTGTAAAAATGGAAAATACGAAAAAAGGCAAAATAAACTTAAGGAACAATTCATTTTTTTGTCTTTTTAGATTGAGAACTAAGAACCCTAGCCGTTACAAGCAAGATATAGATGAGATCTTAAGCAAACAATGGTTATTTTACTTGAGAAACAAATCTAACAACCTTTGTGAAAGTGATGACGATTCTAAAATTAAATAAAGCAAAAAATAAAGATAGATACAACCTTCCAGGAAATCTTTGGCCCTGATACCAAAATGATACGAGCTTCAAGTTGCTTCTCTAAGTTTAATGGGAGTGGGTTATATCCAAGGTAACTGAATGTACTTCCTTGGTAAGAAAAGTCAGGGGGCGCGGAAGGTGGGGGATTGAGGAGTGATCCACAAGAAGGATGGTGGGGTTCTTGATACACTCAAGCACACTCTAGATCAATGGGAAACCTCTCGAGATCTTATAGAGTGTTCTATGTCTTAGCAAAACGACTAGCTTGCTAATGAGTCGGGATTTTCCTTTGAGAAATTGTGTTCTTTATTGATTTCAAAGTTGGGTGCTTTGTTACATGGCTGCAAGGGGACCTTATATAGGGGTCCTAAGGCCGATTTACTTAAAGAAAAAAGGAAAATATGGGTCGCAGCCCATTAACAAAAATGAAATAAGAAAAATGGCAAATTACAAGAAAAATGACAAATTTCTAACTTAGTGTTTTGGTGCCTTATTAAACAAAAATAAAAGCCCAAAAAAGCTTATGGGCCTTAAGACTCTTTATCTTAAGGTGCTGGAGTTATTGGGTTTGGCGTTCCTGCAAGAACATTTATCGTAAACACAAAACAAACCTTGTAGGGCGCGATAAAGGGCCAAGTCTTGTCGGTTACTTCCATCTTGGGTCTTGTCGATTCTTGGTCCTCTTGGTTAGCTTCTAAAGGGTCTTGACTGTCTTGGATCTCCTCTGGTCGTGCTACTTGTTCTTGACTTGCGTTCTTGATCTTTCCCGTGCTCCTCAAAGAAGTTCCGATGTCGATCTTGGAGTGTTCCGGGGAGGACACGATCGCTTCCTTGTTCAAGATTTTAACTATAAATTCTCCTAGTTGTTCTCTCAAATTGCAGGTCCTAGCTCGAGTCATTGGCCTACCTAGTTCAACCGACTTGATGCCCTCATCAGCATACTTCTTTGCGTGAACATGTTCATACCACTTGACATATACTGCAAAAAGTGTAACTATATTAAAGTCTACCAAGCTTAGATAAGCAAACTAAAAATAATTTATTATATGAACCACCCATATTGCTCCACTGGCGACCTTTTTCTAGGCATGAACAACTAAAGATAGAACTCAGCTAAATGAGTAACATCATGAATCGAGTTATTTGTGGATATGTAAGGTAATAATCAAACAAAAATAATGTACTCGCCCAAATAGATTGTATGGGTTTTAGCTAACAACATGACTTTCTTTGAACAGGGATTTCTGTATTCGAAACAAAAAAAGTTACCTCAACTAAAGTATCAAATGGTTAGCTCAAACTCCACCAAAGTCTACCAAAGTCTACCACCCAATACCTGGTTCGCAACAAGGGTACGAGGCCAAGTTGGTTTGGTCCTCAATATATATATATATATCAGGGCATTGCCTTTAGCGACATTGATAGTTGTTTCCAACATATACTAAGGTATATCATAACTCTGCCAACCTAAAATATCAAAGTTACCAAAATCTTCTAAGTTTACCTTATTGTCTACAAATGTCTTCTTATGAGGTTCAAAGACTTCTTAAATTTGTAAACCACAGGAAGTGTGTGACATCCGCTGCATAAGAGGAATATGATCGTCTCTTCTTCCTCCACATGTTACTCCTAAATTATGGACATACGCGTATGCCCATATTAGAAGCACATGCACAAATCCATGCATAGTATATGTTGAAGCTTATAGGTTAATCGTATAGATATGTGACTAATTTCACATGGTAGACTGGGAATAACCTATTGTGGTGCGAACCAAAAGTAGCAACATACAACACCACTAACAACCTAACCAATCTTCCTCTTCGCAAGTGACCATTCCCTGTATTGCTTTATTTTTTTGGTCAAACTCAGCCCAGTTTGGACCATCTCCATGGATTAAACCCATATCTTCCCATAAATCTCATGCCGCTAAGTCTGCATTATTAGTATCAAGCAATGCATAGTTGAGTTGTGTGATATCCTCAAACTCATGCAAAGATAATTGCATTGGAAAACCAGCGGCCAACACCCACAGCTTATACAGCCTAGCTATCTCAAGCTTATTCCCCAATAGGTATTACACATGCATCCATGCCCATGTGAACCCTGCGTTAGCAAACTTCAGGATAATACCAAGTATAGAATTCTTCTTTATGTCACTATATGCATCATCACCAGTAAGACTCCTCATCGTTGACATATTCTTCAATATACAATAGTGGTTAATGCTTTTGTTTACCATCAGAATTAGGTGTTGCACATGCCTTCACCCCCATGTGAGCCCTACATAAGCAAACTTCAGGATAACACTAAGTCTGAAATTCTTCTTTATGTCATTGTATACATCACCGCTAATAAGACTCCTCATCGCTTAAATATTCTTCAATGGGCAATAGTGGTTAATGCTTTTGTTTACCATCAAAAGCTTTCCTCTTGAAACTATCCGCTGAGGGTAATTCTCTTCCTCCGCCATAGCTGTAGAGAAGAAACAACAAAATAGTTAAATACTAACTCGACCAAACTCCATACTACAAACTAAATCGACCAAACTCCACTACTATAACCTAACTCAACTAAACTCTATCACACGATAAGCTAAATTTACCAAACTGTGAACTTTCTCGGCCAAACTAGCAAATAAGACTCCTAAACTATGCTAAGTTATAAATAAACTAAGAATCTACCATACTATACTGACAACAAACCCTTTGAAGAAGAAGAAAAACCTAGAAAATTGCAAACCTAACCGAAGAAAATCTAAAATTCTCTACTCAACCTTGAAAATCTACCAACTAAGAATTGAGATAAACCGAGAAAGTCTAAACCCTAAACTTCTCATACAACATTTCCCTGAAACCTTTGGAAAAACAAAATCAAACTTAATATGTTAGAAACCCATTACGAGTAGGTTAAAACCCAACAATTAGGAGTTCAAAATCACAAATTATTTAGTACATTACCTTCAATTTGAAGTTCGAAATAGCAAAAATTGAATAAGACGAAGAAGACATCACTAACAAAGAAGAAGAATTTATTATGTTCTCCGCTAAAGAAGAAACGAAGATGTTTGAAACCTTTTATTCAATGGCAATTCTATAATATAATAGACAACTCATTTTATTTAAGATATTTCACATTCCTCTTGTTTTTATAAAAAATGATAAAGTATTTGAGTAATTAGGCATAAATTATAGAGTATTTGACTGATTATTCCTGAATTAAATACAAGATCATAAACAACTCTAGGAAGTAAATCTAAGCACTTGTTATCTATTATGTAATAAGATAAAAGATGAAATTCTTGAATGAGATTCTTGTAAGACACCAATGTCTAGCATGAATCATTTGAGTTTTGTTTGAGGTGGTCCTCACCCAAGGAATCCGCTCTTTATATGGCTTTGACGAGTGTATTAAGGCTTCCTCATGCACCAGCTCGGCGTAAAGCCAAATGGTACTTGGCAAAAGAAAAAGGAAGGCGACCCACAATGACATCTATGTTACCTCAGCAGACGAACGAGCAAGGCTAGATCTCACCTCAGCAAACTGGAACACATTTAATATGTTACAGATTTGTTCACTTAACTCTTAGACATTCCTAGCCGCTCATCAAGCATTTAATGCTGCAGAAGAATAACCCAACTGCCCAGTAGCTTGGTGAGCATGTCTAATAGAAATGATACCCTAGTCATGGGACTACATGGTATCGGTATAGATCATCAATGCCGAATTGATTAATCAACCAAGTTATCCAAAATATTTTGGCTATAAAAGGTAACCATAGTCACGCAAAGTTGGGGTCGAGTTAGGGAATCTCTCAATAGAACTCTTAAGCTTTTGTGTTATTTTTGCAACCTAAAACCAAAGATCCTAATCCACTCTTGTGATCTCTACTCTACTAAGATCAATATGCATTGTGCTAATCTCATCATAAAAAATTGGTGTCGTCTATGGGGACAAGGAATACTCTCAACACAATGGCAAATGCACTGGTTCCTCTAATGCACTTGCTGATGACTCCACAACAATAAGTCATAGCAGGTCGTGCTACCTTGTCTACCATTTTCAATTCCAAATCCCGGACTCAGAACACCCAAGAAAGACCCCTGTGTACGATACCATAAGCATCCACACTTGGCAAGACCCTAGATCCCATCCAACACATTCTCAGGTAAATAAAGTAGATAAACAGGGAAACATCCAAACGACTCGAAGCTTAGGCTACAATACAAGCTGTATGCCGAGACCAGATAACTGCAATGCAAACAAACCAAACGCCATCTTGCTTGAACTGAGTCTTCTTCTAAAGTTCCCCTAAACCCCAAATAGCACCGACGTCCGCCTCAAGAGGTTGGAAGAGTCGACGCACTGACTAAAACGGTGGAGTGATGAACCTTCAAGCTTTATCAAGCGATAATCTATCTCTAAGCTAGACTTTATCCTAGCTGAAACTTAAAACATGCCATTCACCTGCAATCTGTTAGACATACGGGTTCGTCCCTATGCAAAAATAAATTGTCAAGTGTATGAAAGAATGACTGACACGAGGAATTTTTTAACTTCTTTCACCATTGCCACCAGACAAACAAGATTCTCGGCTGAGGAGCAGGACACCACGATTTGTCAGCTCTTTATAGGGCATCTCAACAGAGACACTTAGGTCGTATTCGATAGATAACTACAATTAGCTCTATGCAGTATTCCTAAAGCACTACTCTATATACATCCAACAAAACATATGGATTGCATATGTGCAATCCATAACCTAAGATTCGGACGACTCACTTTGATCTCTACTTAGAAGGTTTAGAAAAGTAACCTCACATGTATTCATCGTCGACGACACCACCAGCAATCTCCTTGGCAATGCAATTTGGCACAAGGACCAATTTTTCATAAAAAGATTTGAAGATATGTAAGGCGACCTCGCTGTCATGCACCACCTACTCCTTCATGCATGGGCCGAATATGAGCAAAAAGCCAGTGCAAAATACTGGGAAAGGTCATGCATAGGAATGCTCCAATTATTGATCAAGACCTATCAAGGCCATCAAAATATCAATCGGGTCACAAAAAAAGTATCAAAGAGTGGAAAATGTGTATCAGATCGCAAACGGCAGTCGGACCAGCTTACCAGAACCACAGGACCACAAAGACGAGAGGCACGTACCGCCGGAAGGTTTTAACGTAATGTGGTACGTGGTCAATGCACGGATCAAAAAAGTAAACGCGCGGACCTCAGACGTACCGCGGAAAGGTCCAGTTCGTACCACGGGAAGTCCCAGTACCCACCGCGGGAAGGTCTAGTATGAACCGCGGGAAGGTCTAGCACGCCACCGTAAGTAAGAATGGGATCGAGGGAAATGAAGCCGCAGTACAGTGCAGTTTGTACCGCGGGAAGGAAACATGTCCTAGGAAGGCACGTACCGCGGTACATCGCAATACGTACCCCGGGAAGGAAAAATGTCTGAGGGACATGTACCGCGGGAAGGAAAATATCCTAGGGACACATACCGCAGGATCGAGTCAACGTGCACCGCAAAAGTCAATATTTTCTCAAATATGAAATGTGATGCGCGGGATCTTCTTCGATCATTTGGGAAGCTGACCTTAACTAAGCTGATATGACCGTTAGGGAGAGTGGGGACCAGCGGATCTTTTCATCAAGGCCGAGGGAGCGAAAGACCTGAGACGATAGCGACAAGCCGCAAGATTGAGGGAGCGTGCGACCCAAGGCAAAAGCAACATGTCTCGGGATTTCCAAAGTCACCCTCTCACCTCCCAATGGTCATCTCCGTGACGTCTAGGGTTTCTCTTTGTGCAAAAAGATTGTAACCTTATATATATGCCTTTGTTCCTTGATACACTTATCCAATGAATTAATCAATGGAGTCTTCGATCAATCTCTCTATCTCTTCTCTTGTTCTCAAATTTTCTCTCTAAAAATGTAACATGGTATCAGAGCAAAGCTCTTATTCTTTCATCTCTTCCGCTCAAAAACTCACGAAATCTCCATTAATTCTCTTGGTTTCTTAAATCTTTCAAAATCTTATTCCGTTTTACTCCTTTCAACTCAAATTCTTAAAGGGAGATATGGAGCATAATAAAGCTCTAATCATTCTCATTGTTCTCAAAGGAAGCAACTACTTGGTATGGGCTCGAATCGCAAAAACCACAATTTGAGGCAAAGGGTTTTGGAGACATATCGTCAAGACGAAGCCTCCGACAAAAATCATGGCTCCTCGGATGAAGAAGGAGATTCTCAAGATGAAGGAAAATTGGATGAAGAAGACGAGTGGTATCAAGAAGACCAAGTTGTCAAGGCTATCATCCAAATTTCTCTTGAAACAACTATTCTCAAAGCCTACTCATATTGTGAGAATGCAAAGGAGCTATGGGATACTCTTAAGAAGGTTTTCGGAGACATATCTAACATCATAATGGTGTTTGAGATTCAAAAAGAGCTAAGTGAGCTTCGACAAGAAGACATGAATTTCTCCAAGCACTTTGGCACTTGGAGATCCTTATGGGCCGAATATGAAGCACTTCGACCAAGCACTTTGGATCCGGAAATTTGAAATGAACGGCGTGAACAAGACAAACTTTTTAGCCTTCTCCTCACACTCAATCCAGAGTTAAATGACCTCATTAACCACATCTTGAGAGACAAAAAGTTGTCAAGTCTTGAGGAAATTTGTTCTCGGCTACACAAGGAACAAGGTTCAAGTGGTCTCTTTGGTGGTAAGAAAGAACTCCCCTCCGCAAATTGAGTAGCATACAAGCGGGATGACAAGAGGAGAAGTGTAGTGTGTGAACATTGCAAGAAATCTGGCCACACCAAAGAGAAGTGTTGGAATCTACATCCACATCTTAAACCGAACAAGTTCCAAAAGGAGCCTAAAGCCAACCTTACCCATGGAACGGAGGATAACTCGTCTCAACCAAGTACCTCCGGTCAAGGAAAAAGCTCACAAGATGGAACGGCTATGAACTCCTCAATGAACGATGTGGTTAGGAAATCATATTTAGAGGCACTCATTAAAGCCATCGCCATTCTCACCAATTCCGATACCACTTTCTTATCTCATAAATCTAGTAAGATTCTAGTGGTGGACTCGTGTGCTTCTCATCACATGATTAGCAATCCGAGTCTACTTGAAAGGATTAGGCCAACAATAGGTAATGTCGTGGTAGCTAATGGCGAGAAAGTACGGATAAAAGGCTTAGGGAATTTAAGAATATTTGATAAAAACACCAATGCCTTTAATATGCCTAATTTTAATTTCATTCAAATCTCTTATCCGTTAAGAGGAAAACTTCCGATTTTAATTTTTATGCCATTTTTGGTCCCAATGAAGTATGGTTTCAGGATATTAAGAGTGGCAAGCTGATTAGAAAAGGAAGAACCCATGGAGACCTCTACGTGCTCGAGGAGCCTCTCTCTAAAGCTCCGAATTTATCTTTATTTAGTTCCAATGTTGTTAGTTGCTTGAACACGGTTTGACATGCTAGATTAGGATATCCTCACTCTCGTGCCTTTGGTTTAATTATACCTAATGTTTCTTTTGATAATTTAAGTTATGAGACTTGTATTATGGGAAAACATTGCAAAACCATTTTTCTGAATTCTAGTACAATTTATGAGAAAGGTTTTGACTTAGTACATTCGGATGTATGGGCATCACCATGCGTATCTAGGGATAACCATAAGTATTTTGACACTTTTGTTGATGAAAAATCCAAGTATATTTGCCTCACATTAATCCCATTCAAAGATTGCGTGTTTGATGCATTCATAAATTTCCAAAATTATGTAACTAATCAATTCAATGCCAATATTAAGGTACTAAGATCAGACAACGAAGAAGAATACACAAGCACAAAATTCTGAGATCATCTTAACAAACATGGCATAATCCACCAAATAAGTTGTCCCAACACACCCCAACAAAATGGGTTGGCGGAACGCAAGAATAGACATCTTATGGAGGTAGCTCGATCCATGATGTTCACATGAAAGTTCCCAAGAGATATTGGGAAGATGCGGTTATGGCGGCTTGCTATCTTATAAACCGGATACCAACAAAAGTCTTAAAAGACTCATCCCCATTTGAGGTACTCCAAGGTAACAAACCCTCCATTAATCACCTTAGAGTATTTAGATGTATTTGCTTTGTGTTAATTCCAGGGGAATAAAGGAGCAAATTAGACTCAAAGAGTACTAAGTGCATGTTTCTCGGATATTCAACAACTCAAAAGGGATACAAGTGTTATAATCCAACCACTAGTAGGACATATATTTCTAGAGACGTCAAATTCCTTGAAGAACAGAGCTATTTTGATCAAATAGACTGAGAAAGTTTGAAGGATCTTTCACACTCTACCTCGGATCAAGTCGCAAGCCTCCGACATCTACTTAGTCACTTGGGAAATTCAGCCGGGGAAAATGAGGAGGAGATCAGTCACAATGGGAATGAGGAGAATCAAAATGAAGAAGAATTTACCTTACCTAGTGATGAAACACCCATCGACACATATGAGGAAGGAATTATGCCTACCGAGGCTGTGCCCAACCCGAGGGGGAGTGATTTTAAGGACGAGGATGTGGAGGTCAGAGATCACAACCCCAACAAATCCCCTGTGGTTCAAGAACCCCAACAACCGGTCCTAACGAGGAGCTCACGACTAAGGAAGGATCGTCAACAACCAGTCCTAAGGAGGGGCTCACAGATAAATACAAGAACCTACTACTACAACAATGAGGTCGTAGCACATCCCATCCAAGCCTTGTGTTCTCTTGACCTTCTACCATCAAAATATAGGGCTTATCTTGGCAAAATTGAGATACATCACATTCCCAAGACGTATGAGGAAGTTAAAGGGATTAAAGAATGGTGTGAAGCGGTCAATGTCAAGGCTAGTGCCATGGAGAGAAATAATATGTGGGAAGAAGCAAATCTTCCTCCGGGAAACAAGGCAGTAAGTTCACGGTGGGTCTTCACTATAAAATTCAAAAGCACTGGGGAAATTGAACGCCCCAAAGCTCGGCTAGTCGCAAGGGGTTTCACACAAACATACGGTGAGGATTATGTTGAAACCTTTGCTCCCGTGGCCAAAATTCACACCATCTGAGTAGTACTATCACTTGCTACAAACCTAGCGTGGGAACTTCGGCAAATGGATGTCAAAAACGCTTTTCTTCAAGGCGAGCTTGAAGAAGAGGTATACATGCAACCTCCTCCCGGAGTTGAACATAAGGTATCTCCCGGGAAAGCCCTCCGACTAAGGAAAGCTATATACGGCTTAAAACAGTCTCCAAGAGCATGGTATCATAAGTTGAGTACTATCACTTGCTACAAACCTATTTCTATCCCAAAGAAAGTACACACTTGATCTCTTGAATGATACAGGAAAATTAGGTTGCCAATCAGCCAAGACCCCTCTAGAAGATTGCTACAAGGTCGTGAGAAAGGGGGAGAAAATGATGAACCGCTTGAGGATGCAACTCAATACCAAGGACTTGTGGGAAAGTTGATCTACTTAACCATCACTAGACCAGATTTATGCTTTGTCGTCAACCAAATCAGCCAACACATGCAAAATCCTACAAAATATCATTGGAGTATGGTGGATCGCATTTTGTATTACCTCAAGGGAAGTCCGTGTCAAGGTATTTGGATGGGAAAGAATGACAACACCGAGATTGTGGGGTATTATGATGCGGATTGGGCCGGAGATCGCAATGATAGGAGATCAACCATCGGTTATTGTACCTTTATCGGAGGCAACTTGGTAACATGGTAAACAAAGAAGCAAGAGGTTGTGCCATGCTCTAGTGTCGAGGCGGAGTATAGAGCAATAAAGAAATTGACCAATGAGTTCACTTGGTTGAAAGAACTTCCCAAAGATCTTGGAATTGAGTAAGCTCATCCAATCACCATGCATTGGGACAATCAAGCCGCCATACATATTGCCTCGAACTCAATGTTTCATGAGAGGATGAAGCACATTGAGATTGATTACCATAAAGTCTGAGAAAAGATTCTTGAAGGAGTAATCTTGCCGTGCTTTACAAAGAGTGGGGATCAATTGGCGGATATCTTCACAAAGGCTGCGAATCCCAAGGTATTTGATCACATATACCCAAAGCTTGGACTCGCGGATATCAACGCCCTTGATCAAAGGTCCCCTCACTCACGGTTTCACATACTCTTTTTCCCTTAGATGAGCTTTGTCCCAAGTGGTTTTCTCTCTAAGGTTTTTAATGAGGTGTCGGTCGTGGGTCTTCCAAGTTTCTCATATACCTTTTAGATGTCAAACATGAGGGGGAATATTGATCAAGACCTATCAAGGCCATCAAAATATCAATCGGGTCACAAAAAGAGTATCGGAGTGTAGAAAATGTGTATCGGGTCACAAACGACAGTCGGACCAGCTTATTGTAACCGCAGGACCACCGGGACAAGAGGCACGTACCGCGGGAAGAAAACAAGGAGGTGATCCCAACATATGAAACTGCGACAGTCGGGGGCAAGCAATTGAACAACAAGCGGCATCGTGCGGGGAGCCAGCCTGAAGAGCTAGTTTTTTGTGATTTCCATCAAAGCACCAAGCATCTGACTGCAAGGTGCCACAACCTAATGGTTTTCCGGCTATAAAAATAGCAGCATGCCAAGATCTATTAGACCAAGAAGGAAATACTGGACACTTATAACGTCGTCGACAAACTAGCAAAAAAGTTTGATTCGTTTTCACTGACCAAAATCTCATGCAGCGACAATTCTTCCACAGATGCCCTCGCCATGTTTAATTCCACGTCCGATCTGACACATCGTCATGTGATACCCATCGAAGGCATCAACTTCCCAAGCATTAATCATTGGGAATTTCGTCGCACACCTCTTGGACAACAATTTTCATAGCATCTAGATTTAGATGAGCAAGTTAAATCTAGCATTAAAAACATCCTATATGATAGAATCTAACAACCGAACCATCAAAAATCTATCATCTTACCCTATATCTACCTAACCATCAACCCATCAAAAAGACTACTCACTCATGGAAACAAAGGAACAAAAAACAAAATAAACAAAGATGAACATAATGAAATAGAGAAAAGATTAGACAATAAGATTCTACAATAAAATCAAAGAAATCATCCAAAGAGGATCATCCAAGTGGGGTCTCTAGTATTCCCCCTCAAAATCTCTCTCAAATATGTTTTAAAGTGGCTAGAGTGATATTCTAAACCCTTAAACAATATTTTTTTTAAGTTTATAAACAGATTCTGGTCGACCCTAGATAAACCGGGTCGGACTAAATAAAAACAAACGATGTGATCAAGTTCTTTGTCAGAATTCTTGACCAAGTGGTCGAGAATTTAAAGTTGGATTTTCTCTTAGCCAAAATTCTTGATCAAAATTCTTGATCTCATGCATAAGAATTTGGAGCTAATCTAAACTCTAAAATGCAAAAATAAAAAAAAACTTATACAAAAATGAATGATTAAGACTTCTAAGTGATATGACCAAAATATGCATGGAAACCTAATTAAATATGATGCATATTAACTCCCCGGGACTTGCCTTTTGCTTGTCCTCAAGAAAACAAACTACAAAACCAAAAAAGAGGTTTACAAGACAAAGGGTATATGTCACCTCAAATGAACAAATCATCAAGCTAAAAACTGTAATCCACATATGAAACCTTATCCTCCTAAAAATACCACAAAATAATGGTATCACTTAGCATCCAATTCTGAAATACCCTACACCCAAAACCAATTTATAGGGTCTTGAATGGTCTCCTTATTTGTAATAGTGAATCCTTCTAAAGAGACTATCAATCAAAGAACATATGATTCAACCTCATTGAACTTAGCAAGAAATTTTGCTATGTATTCTCATTTAAGTTCTCATTCTTTCCTTGTTATACATTTATTTGCACATATCCAATTTTTTTTAGGATCCAGAACCGATCAAAAGGCTTGTTTCATGTCCGTTTAAAGGATCTACAAACATGAAAGGGTTGTTTCATTTCCTTTTCTCCACTATCTAAATAAGACATGAAAATGTACGGGTTTACACACATTTCTGGTTCACTTAAGGTATCATCAAATGGGATCAAATGTAAGAAAGGTTCATCACTTGATTTGCCAAGCTAAACTCAAGGAAGGAAAGTGTTCAATATATCTTAAGGCCCTAAATCAGTAGTTCTAAGTTAAATTAAAGGAATCGATTCAAGTTCTTTCAAGACACACCACAAGCATAAGAATTCCGTGTGAATGAACTATCAACTTTCTAAAGGGGATAACTTTGGCTCAAATAGCTCACAATGGTTACTAGACACCAACCTAACAAGATTGTTCAGCTCAAGCAAGAAAATTCCCAAAACCGAATATGAAAGTGATGATGCAATTTAAATGCTTCTAAACACTCAATCTTAAACAAAGTGCTTAGGCAATTAGATGCTTGTTTTTGTGTTTTTATGAGTTTTTCAAAAAATTGCCTTTTTTCTTTATGCAATGCAAATAATCAAAAGAAAGAAAACAAAACAACTCAAATAGACATTAGCAACATCCTGGTCCCCTCCCTCAGACTTATTTCTCACCATCTTGGTGAGAATATGAAATCAAAAAAGAACAACCTCAACAAAGCAAAACAAATATGAAAAGAAGACTAAAACTATTACAAAGTGGTGGAATTGGTACCTTGTCAAAAAGTGGAGCTTTAGCTTAAGTGGAGAAGAAATATGGAGAAAAAATGTCTTTTGAGTGGGGTTTTACGTTTTAGACAAAATTCTTGGGCATAATTTTGTAGCATATTTCCAAGAAATTTTAACGTCGTCGAGTTTTCTTTGTTCTTGCCAAATTTCTCGGGGAAAATTCTCGATTGGGTGCCCAAGATTTTCATCATGAACTTAAATTTCCATTATTCAAGTCCGTCCTCGAGATTCCCATGCTTGCTCATAATCATCAAACTTAAAACACACCAAAATCAAGCAAAACAAAGAGAAATAAAAAGTCATTTACAAGGATACCATGGGATTGCCTTCCAAATGCACTTGTTTTACGTCTCAACCTTAACTTAGTGCACCGCTTTATATATGGTGATAGGATCGGAAAGCAGAATCTTCTCCGCTAACGCGTCCCGAGAAGTAGCTAATTAAGCCTTGCTTTGAGGAAATATTGAGCCAACCTTGATAGTCGCTTCTTTATCTTCTGTGGATTCTTAGTCACAAACTCTCCATACCCAATCACACCACAAAAAACTAGCCCTTTGTGCTTTGATAGAATATGCGACATTCTTGTTGATCATTTCAAGTACTATGTAACTATACTTAGAAATGGTTGTCCCAAGATGGATGTAATCTCATAATTTGGTTCCATTACCACGATTATGAAGTATGTTGATACCATGCATTCTCCAATCTTTAGTGGATAGTCAATTAGTTTTCCTACTAGATACTTTTAGTTTTCCCTCATATTAGCAATTCCCATCTTCTTTACTGTCTCCAAGGACAAAAAATATACATTTGCACCCGAATCACATAAAGCATCATCAAAACTTTCTTCCTCAAGGGTGCAAGGGACAAAAAAATGTAGCTTGATCTTCTTCTTTAGACAAGACTTTGGGTTCGGGTGGTTCAGGATCAAACTATCCATTGTTTGTCAAGAACTCCTCAACTTTCTCTAGGTTCTCCAAAACCGCTCTCATGAACTTCACTTGTGTTTGAACCGAATATAAGTTCTCTATATTTGGCATAGGGACACCAATCTTACACATATTTCCCTTGAACTTAGAGAGCTCTTTTGTTTGAGATTTTGTGATGAAACGTTCTGGAAATGGAAGTCACAATACATAAAGAGGAGGTTCAATAACCTTGACCATCCATCCTGAACTTCTTTAGGTGTGTTCACCTTCTTAATGGCAGTTTCTCAATTTGTGCACTAAATTCACCAACCAAATTCTCATCACTATTTTCTTCAACTTTCTTTGGAGTCATTTTTGTGATACTAGCAATCACCTCAACACACTTAGCACTAGGAGAATTAACTCGTCACTAAATTTTCATTTGATGACATTCATCCTCTCATCTTATTTCCTACAATTACGAACCCAACTTTTGTATTCTTCACCTTCTTAGAAAATTACCCTAGCAAATTCACTAACTTATCTCTCATGATCATTATTGGAGGTAGTGACATGACAATTTCCTCTTGGGTTTTGCTCCTGTCTTCAGGAAAGTTTACGGGTTGGTCCTTGGCTTGTAGAAGCCACTTGAAAATTTGGTTGTCAAGTCTTTTCCACTGAGAGTAGATTTACTAAACTTAGATTGAGATTCATTGTAGTGAACATCAGCTTTGCGTTCAATCTTGTTCAACCTTTCATTCAACTCTAGTTGTGCTTTTGCTAGTCCCTCTATGATTTGTCGCATTATGGCTCTCATATCACCTTCCTCAATCACTTGATTCGACGGGCCAGCTTGATGCGACTGATACTTGTTGAGCTTTTCTATCCTTGAGGTTGAATCTTCATATCGGTAAGGAACAAATTCATGGAGTTCCTCCTTGAAACTGCCACTATGTTCCTTGAACTTGAGGAGGATTTACACATTTCTTTGGTTGAAAAGGCATTGCTTGAGATGGTTTTGGAAGATAAAATTGGTCTTGGGGGTTCTCAACATTGTTGCTCTTATAAGAAATATTTTTGTTCATATAGTTTTGGTTGAATGGACGGTTTTGGTAGCCTCCTTGGTAATTGTTTTGGTTTCCCAAATAATTAACCTCTTCTTGCACTCTCTCACTACCATCACAACCCAACTCTTGATATCCATGTTGACTACCATCAACCTCTCCAACATAGTTCACGGGTTTTTGGTTGACAAGAAACACCTTGCTAAACTTGTCAAATTTTTCATTCAGCTCTTTTTACCTTAGAGCATCCAAATCTTGATACCTCATGTTTCCATTATACTCTCCTCCATAACAAGTGTTGCTTTGAGCTAAGTTCTCAATCAATTTCTCTCCTTGGTTTGCCGACAAGTTGGAAAAGTTCCAATAGCTTAGAGTGTCTAAGCTACGTCTATATTGCTCAAGCACTTCCCTATGAAAAATTCCCAAGAGGTTTTCCTTAAAGACTCCACGGTGAGAACAACTCCTTATATACTCTTTAACCCTCTCCCATGCTTCACAAAGACTCTCATTGCCTCCTTGCTTGAAGCTAGTGATGTCCTTCCTCACTATAGCAGTCTTTTGCTTAGATAGAACTTAGTAATGAATTCCCTCTTGACATTTTCCCAAGTAGACACCGACTCCGAACGAATGATTTTTCCCATTGTGAAGCTTTGCTCCCAAGAGAGAAAGGAAACAAGATAACTTTAGTTGAGTCCTCCGGGACTCCATACATCATCACCAACCTACAAAACCTCTCAAATTGATCAAGGTGATCCAACAGGTATTTTATTGCCAATCCGTTATACCTTTGGTTGTGAACCATATTGATCAAACTCGACTTCACGTCTATGACGGGAGTAGGGATTCCATAACCTGTCTCACTAAGATTTTTCTCATCAAAAGCCTTTATCGGTGTAGCAACCGGTTGTCCAAAACCTGAAACTTGAGCTTGAACTCTAATACCATGCAACCGGTCATTGCCTTGGTTTTCTATACTGAGGCTTATCAGATGATCCTCACTCTCTCTAGCTTGTCTCTTATTTGCTACTCTCTTGTTAGCTCTTTCAATTTTCCCTAATTCCAGAATACAATCAAGAATTTCTTCTCGTTGACCCCTTTGTTGCATGCACCTTCAAGAGAATCAAGAGACAAACAAACTCAAATGATTAATAACAAAACAAAGTAAAAATTATAGTCTTCAACCAGATGTTAATCCTAATGGTTATTTGCATAAGTTTCTCGACAACGACGCCAAATTGATGTTCATTTATTTGTATCAATTAATCAACAAGTGCTAACAACCATCATTGAAATCATTTGAGGTTCAAATCTAGAAAGAAGATAGTTACAAAACATTAAGACCATTAAACTCAAATATAAGCTAAAGCAATTTGATTTCAAATTGAACTAAAAAACTACTAAACTTAAACTAAAAACAAACTGAAATCAAACAAATCAATAACAAAGATCAACTCAATACCAAAATGAAACTCAAACAAAACAAGGAAATAAAGATCAAACTTCGATAATCAAGAAACGCAATGGGTCTTTGGTTAAGCAATTGATCAAACGGAAAGACAATCTACTAAAGATGCTTAAGACAACAAGTAAGCTCAACCTAGGACATGAAACACAATTCTAGATTCAATCCAATTTCATGGTATTAAACTCTATACTAATCAATCAGTTGACCTAAACTCTCATTTGTAAATTCAAATATAGATAACCATTAAACACAAGTCCTTTAAGTCCACTAATCACCCTAACTTCATCTCTCAATGGCTAAAGAATAAAAACTCATAAAAATATTATTCGGAATTTCATCGAACACCTCTCGGACAATAATTTTCCTAGTATCTATATTCAAAATGACCAAGTTAAATTTAGCATAAACATCTGAAAGAAGGAATCTAACAATCTAAGCATCAAAAATCAATCATCTAACTCTATATCTACATAACCACCAACCCATCAAAAATTACTCACTCATGGAAACAAAGGAACACAAAGCAAAATAAACAAAGATGAACATAATAAAATAGAGAAGTGATAAGATAAAGAGATTCTTTGATGAAATCAAAGAAATGATCCAAAGAGAATTATCCAAGTGGGTCTCTAGTATTCTCCCTTAAACTCTCTCTCGGATATGTTCTAAAGGGGCCGGAGTGATCTTCTAACCCTTAAAATTTTGGTTTTTAAAATTTTTAAATGAAACCCGGTCGACTCGGGATAAACCAAGCCGAACAAATGGTGTGATGAAATTCTTGGTCATAATTCTTTACAAAGTGGTCGAGAATTTGAAGTTGGATTTTTTTCCAGCCAAAATTCTTGATCTCATGCTCAAGAATTTGAACCTTCTTCTCGATAAAGCTTATGTCTTATTTTCTAGATTGGCATTCTCAACTAAGAGCTCAAGAATTCTTCTGGGTCCCTTTTTCATCTCTCTTTGATGATTGTTTCTTCTAGTATTTGGTCATTAGCTTTCAAATCTTCAGGACTTACTTCCAATCCACCTAAAAGACTAAAAACGAACAAATATGCGATTTGGTCTA
>JAKUCM010002240.1:0-55152 GCA_023374145.1 Lepidium sativum | reverse complement strand
AAAGAGAGAGATGTACGCTCAAGCTTGTTGATGATTACAAGCATATGCTTTGCCAAGCTACTGAGCCAATGTCGACCTTTTTAGAATACATCAGGTATAAAGTGAATATTTTTCTGTCTCAATGTACATTATGTTGTAAAGGTTGTTGCTTTCCTCGAGTTCCACCTTACCACGATCATAGAGCAACTACTCATTTTACTCTTATGTGGAAAGGAAAAACTATGATCATTCTGAAGTTCTAGCTTAGAGTATTACCTTGTCTTTTATCTGAATTTAGTTTAGTATACTATCAATAAGCATATATGAATTCGTATACATAAGAGGGGTTTTGAAATAGATGGAGTGTTTTAAACTATTTAGTGGTTTGTGGGAGCCTTTTGGCCTAGAGGAGAATTAGGATATCTCTAGTCTCCATTGTTAGGATTTGATAATTAAATTTGTGATTCAAAGATAAAAATGCAGCCTCATAGCTTGTTTCCCATCAACGATCTACTGTCCTTTGAGATCTCAGCTTTGTTCTTTTGATGTTGTAATTCAGATATGGCCACATGATTGACAATGTCGTGCTCATTGTTACTGGAACCCTGCATGAGAGAGATGTTCAAGAGTTGCTCGAGAAATGTCACCCATTAGGCATGTTTGACAGGTACCCTGCACTGACCTTCATCATTTATTATACCTCCTCATCTTTTAGCTGCTTTAGACCTCTTCTCTTTTACTTTCACTTTTATGTATTTTCTAAAGCTTTATTTTTCTTGTTAGTATCGCTACACTAGCAGTTGCTCAGAACATGCGGGAACTCTATAGGTTGGTTCTTGTGGACACTCCTCTGGCTCCATACTTTTCTGAATGCTTAACATCAGAGGTACAAAGCTGTAGGATCTATTATTACATTTTTTGTTTTGTAGAATCTGTCATTAATGTAGTAGTATCAACATGCATATCATAATATTTGTAGGATCTCGATGACATGAACATAGAGATTATGAGGAATACCCTCTACAAAGCATACCTTGAAGATTTTTACAAGTTCTGTCAGGTGCTAGTCAACCTCCAAACCTTTTTGCTTCTTTTTTGAAAGGTCTACCAAACTATCTAAACCCTTTCTTTCTTTTTTGCTGTGTATCCGATATAGAAACTTGGTGGCGCAACAGCAGAGATAATGTCGAACCTTTTAGCCTTTGAAGCTGACAGAAGAGCAGTAAATATCACCATCAATAGGTAATTACTTACGGCTTCATGCATAAGACCACAAGATGTTACCATCGTTGTGTTGCTATGATTATATTTGTTGGCACTGATACTGGTTGTCGTTTCTGCGCAGCATTGGCACTGAGCTCACAAGAGAAGACAGGAAGAAACTATACTCTAACTTTGGTCTCCTGTAAGAAGCATTCTACAGTCAAATGATAATTACATTCAGTGGTTGCATAAAACTTTAACTATATGTTTTCTCACGATGGTTTGGATTTTTTCTACTGCAGCTATCCGTATGGGCATGAGGAGCTTGCTATCTGCGAGGATATAGATCAGGTAAATCCACAAGCTGATATCTTATAAAAACTTACGGATACAAATATGGCTCACTCAAACCCATTACTATTCATGGTTAGGTCCGTGGTGTTATGGAGAAATACCCACCATATCAGGCTATATTCTCCAAGATGTCTTATGGAGAGAGCCAGATGCTCGACAAGGCATTTTACGAAGAAGAAGTCAGAAGGCTTTGCTTGGCCTTTGAGCAGCAGGTTTGTTTCCTCTCCTCCAATGAACCACAAAAAAAAATTGCTTCAATGATATCTGAGTACTACTTATTTTCTATTTAGATTCCAAAAATCTAATACATTAGAGAGTACTATCATGTTCTGCATATCTCAATCAATGTATAATACTTCTAATAATGGTTGTTTAAACCTGAGATTTGCAGTTCCATTACGCTGTATTCTTTGCGTATATGAGATTGAGGGAGCAGGAGATCAGGAACTTGATGTGGATATCTGAATGTGTTGCACAAAACCAGAAATCCAGGATCCATGACAGTGTGGTCTACATGTTCTGAGTCTGGTAAGAAGAAACCATATGGTTGTTGGGTTTCTTCATTGCTCCTTTTTGCTGTACAATCTGGCGGTTTATGCTCACTGTTTCTGTCGCCCTGCGTGTATTTAAAGTTCCCCCAATAAAATTCACTCCAATTTGTTTGTTTATTGTCCACATTCTTGTTTGGTTCTCTATTGTCAGTAAACTCTTGTAATATCAAATAGTTTATGATATTAATTCAAAGAACCAGTCAAAACAAAACTTTAATACACATCATCTAATTTAAATGTCAAAAAAAATATTTTACCCATTTATAGTTTTGGTTAAAAATAGTATATGAAAGAGTCTTTATATGCATAGATAACTATGAATACTCTATTTTCTTTTTGTTATATTAGTCTACAACTGACCGGTCTAATTACCAGATTTTTACATAAAATACATAGTAGAACTCGATTTTAAAATATAGAAATGTGTATGTTTTTAATAAAATTATCACATATCACTAGAATAAAAGTCATATGCACGAAGAGGCTATATTAATTTCAAATTTAAAAACATTCATCATGTAAAATATTACAATAACATGTAAGTGATAGATATAAGTAAGATTAAACAACATTAAATCACAATAAAATTATATCAGTTTCCTAATCATATACCATAACTTAGTTTACCACTTATAGTTTTAATAAAAAAAGGTAAATCAAAGAGTCTTAATGTACATAGTATATATACAGAGATCAAACATAAAAATGTATAACTATGAAAAAGCTATGTATTAGCGATGAAAATAAATAAAGAATAAGCAACACTAAATCGCAATAAAACTATATCAGTTTCAAAATTACATATTGTATAAATTTAACTATCATTAGGATCAAACTGCAAAACATGAAATCTATGATAATACATAAGTGATCGATGAGAGGTAATATCTTTATGTAACCGTTTTTCATGCATTATTGTCTTCCTATGACAAAATAAAAATAAAAAGTAATGTATTATATGGTTTAAGGTAATAAATATTTTAAAAAATGTGAGAAAGTTAGAGAAAAAAAAGTGAAGAAATTCAAAAATATGATCTCTACTATATACCAAACTTAATTAATAGGACTTTTTTGTGTATCACATAAATTTATTTTAAAATACTGTTAAAACAAATACAAAATATAACTTTTTGTAAAATTACACCGCATTATCATATGAGCATAAATCTAATATTTCTAATTGTTCAATAATGCAGTCTATTCCATCATTATCAGGAATAGTTGAACAACTTAATCCTATACACATGCATGAATCTGGAGACCTTTCAAGTGTTTAAAACATTTAAATGTATAATCGGTCTGTAGACTCAAGTAAAAACTCAAGCATGATTGTAATATATGCATGAATGTATGTTAACAACAAATAATATCAAACCAGATGACTCTCCCCCACATGCACACAACTTTAAAATTTAGTGTTTCAAATTTTATTTTTTATATTTAAATAATTAAATTTTTAAAATATACATAGAGTACCAAAGATAATATCAATTTTATGTGAAAGTTTAGAAATATCAAATAAAGTTTTAGAAATAATTATATCATATTTGTTATAAAATTTATATTATATAATTATTTTACTGCTTTCATATTTGTCAAATCATATTACACATATCATTAAAAAATTCTAATCATTGGAAAACAATTCGTATAATTTTTTAGAAATCGATAACAAATACTGCACATAAATTACATTTTCTTAAACATGTGAATTTAAACATTTAAAAACACAATAAAAGAAATTCATAACTTTTAAGAATTTTCCTATTGTTTTTTCATGAAGATATGAATTTAGTTGTTGAAGTATAAACAAATATTGACTATCTAATATATTTGTTTGAAGAAAAAAGAAAAAAACATATATGTATACTTGAGTTCTACAATAACATGAAAAAATCATGTAAAAACTTTATATATAATACTTAGAATTACCAATTACAAAATTGTCCTAATTAAATTTTAGATTATTTTTATAAGAAGATAATTATATAAATTTATAAAAGTTAATTTATTATTGATTTGAAGATAATTTTATATTACATAATTTTTCAAAACAATATCTTACAATATGAAATTATCAAATGCTTATTTATGTATATTTTAGTTTGATATAAATATAATTACATCATTATTCAAAACATAGTGTTGAAACAATTATTTATTAGATATATAAAGAAGACTAATGTATTTTTTTTGTCAACATTTAGCCACAAATGGCCAGACCATTAGTCAAATTCTTGCAAATGCAAGCAGGGGGACTCGACCCCAGGATGTGCAAGTGCGCATGTCTCTTGTGGACTTATCACCTGCCACTAGGCTAAATGTCACTTGCAAAGAAGACTAATGTATAAAAATAGGATATTTATCAATGATTTTAAATTAGAACCATGTTTATAGTCATCCATGTTAATATTGAACAAATTAAATATATATAGAAAACCAAATAAGGCAGCTCATTTGCAAATAAGGGATCGAATCCACATAAGGCAGCTCATTTGCATAACCAGAGATCGAGTTTCTCCACCTACATTATGTAGGAATTTGGCTATTGGGCCGGCCAGTTGTGCCCCCAATATAATTTGCCGTTGACAAAGAAAAAACTAAATGTAAAATTAAAATTTAATATATTATTTTAATGTTTTACACACCAGTTTAGTCTACCTCTTCGTTGATCAAAACATCTCAATTGATTTGAATGCTTTCATAGTCTCATAATTTTTGCTCATTTTGTAGAGATATAATACTTATTTGATTTATTTGATGGCAAAAAGTAGAGTAGGAAAGTTCTTAAACAAGACAAAGGAAAAGAAAATTAATGAAAGACTATGTAAAGAAATAAAAGTTATAAATTTATGAGGAATTGAAAATTAATTACGTTTGTTTTATATGCAAAAAAAAAAAGATATGTGTTCAAATAGGAATAAGCAAATAAGTAAAGATTATGATAATATGTAATTATTTTTATTTCACTAAAAGTTAAATAAATGAAAATAATATCTAATCAGGAAAAATAATAAATAAAAGTTTTCATTATCTAGTTTTTATATAGTTTTAAACTTAAAAGGTGATTAAACCTTCAGAACTCAAAAAGCTTTAATCTCTCTGAAAGTTTGAGTCTTTCTTACTGGAACGGAGCTGGAATGCCTTGGTTTTTGTTGACTATAGCCATTGCGAGATACCTCGTACCCATTCCAATCGGAGTCTGTTCATCGGGTCCTTCCCAGAAAGGTGCTTCGCCCATCCCCAACAAGCTGCCAGTATCCTGCCCTTAAGGACTCAGCTTGTTCATCATCACAGTTCTGTAACAACGCATCAACTCTGAAGTTTATTCCCAGCGAACCCAAGAACTGAGACTGAGTCATAGGTCCATGGACTGAGACATTTTCTCGTACAACACATATATTTGCACTTGGTCAATTAAGTAAAGCTAACTCTCACTATATCACACTGACTAGCAGCCAGTAGAGGAGCAAACCTGAAGCTTCCTCAGCACAGTGTTTTATCGAAGGAAAATCGACATAAGCACTTAGATCTGCAGACCCAGGATCATCCAGTATGTTGACAAACTGTGTTTTCTAATAGCCTGAAGACATTTTTCCATAACCAAAGTAAATGAAATGATGGTTGAATCCTATATACAGTTTTAGATACGAAGACTTTAGAAACATGACCAGAACATCCTGAGGCCACCACAAACCTGAAGACTGTCTGAAATGATTTCATTCATCCCGTAATCGATTATAAGTGCTCCACCTCCATCAGACCTATTCTCTTGGAAATCTCTTGGGTCAGATCCATTGATTTTGGGCTGATCTCCACATGCTCCATTTTCTGCCTTTCCTCAGGTGTGGCCCATGTGCAACGTTTCATGAGATACAAGGCTGCAGGTGTAGGCTGTGGGGAGAGAACCAAGCGGAACCTAAACCAACAACGTTTCTGTCAAATATACATGATTTTACAGATTCAACGAATGGTATATATCCATTTTCTTTGTCATTATACTTACTTTGAATCTTCTCCTACATCAACCATTTTTTCACACCAGCCACGGGACGATTTCTGCAGAGGTCATGTCTACATAAGGTACACATATACTAAACTAAAAGAGAAAGAAGACTACGCTGCAAGTTGGTTTCTAAATATAAAGATGTATCTTGACCTCCAGACTAACCTGAAACTGATGAACTGGAAGAGCATCATAAAACTCATGGGCAATGATTATTGTTGGTACTGCCACAGAAGCAAAGTAGGGAAAAAAGAGATATCATGAGAAAAGAGGCAAAACATCATTCTTTTAAATCCATAAGGCAATACGTCGACTTTGCATACATTAAGACCAAAACCTTGTTGATGATCAGAGTTACTATGTCTTAATTCCAAGGAAATGTACCAAAAGATGCATACCTCCTGATGGTACCTCTTCAAGAGTAGCGTGCCAGCGCACAGGTGTCCCAGCTAATGAACTTATAGCTCTCTTCTCCGAACTACTCTCATCTGTGCATTTTAGGTTCTGGTGCTGAAGCTTCTGCAATGCAGGACTACATTCCACCAAATGTATATGCAATGATTCCGTGAAATTCTTAAATTTTGATGTACCCTACAAGTCAAAGGTTTCAGAAGTCAGCAATAAGATTTTCTAGAAATCTCCACAGTATAAGACAAGAGTATAGAATGGCATTACACGAAGAAGATCGGCCATGAGTGTTCCTCGACCTGGACCTAGCTCAATAAGATTGACCCTCTCTGGCCTCCCCATTTGCTCCCAAAGACACACAGTCCAAACACCAATCATCTGAGATCCCAACACCAATTAAGTAAATCAGTCCCGAGCTCAAACATAAGAACAAACACAAATGCATAATTCGAAGAACAAGAAATTGTTACCTCTCCAAACATTTGGCTAACTTCAGGAGAAGTAATGAAATCACCTTGAGCTCCAAACACATCACGATTCATATAGAATCCTGCTTTAGGGTTAGTCAAAACCTCTTCCATGTATTCTGCAACTGAGATTGGACCACCTCGAAACTGTCATACATAGCCAATTCACAAACCTTCAGATTCTTTGAACAAAAGCATCTTTCAAATTATTTTCAACATTACTCTGAAGATTACAACGTATTCAAATCAAAATTACCTTGATAATACTCCTGAGATGCTTAACGAGCTCGGAATCAGATGTAGATTCATGAGAGTGATCTAAAATTTCCAACATTTAGATCCCAAACCTCTCAAACTTAACCTCAAATCGAAAACTAATTGAGTGTGAGGGTGATATACATACCAGGAGGAATATACAGAGAAGAACGGTCAACAGATATGGTTGTTCCAGATTGTTCGACATGTTCACTGGTGCTACTCCCCGAAGACGGTGGCTCCGGTGAAGAAGACAATGATGAAAACGGTGAGAGAGAGGATTTGGAGAAGTAAGAAGTACTAGAAGAGAGAAGACGGCGAGAGGAGGTTTGCGTCAACAATTTTCTCAGCATATTCGCAATTCAAAATCTGCAAACTCCGGCGAGAGAAGTCCGAGACTGTAAAGAAGAGAAATACGTTATACGTTATTCGATAAATATTATAATTAGTAATTATAAATCAAATTATCTTTTTTTACCCTTCTCCTCTATTTTTCAATTATCTTACTTTTTCCTATTTACAAAAGACACCTCTAAGTTATACTAACTTTGTCAAAGACCCCAATACTTTTATTTTTTAATTATCCCCATTTACAGGTAATATTTTAAGTGTTACTCAATTTTTCATGGAAACAATTAAAGATCCATTAAATGGTTTCTGCAACTTCGATAATAAAAGATTAAATAGGATTATATGTTTAACTTTTAAGAAGAATTTAAAAACCCAAAAAAATGCGAGGAAATAGGCGATTTCCGGTGAGCGATTTCCAGTGAAGTAAGTTCCGGTGAGTGATTTCTGGCGGTAGGTGAGAGTGTATATGGGCAAGGGGAGCGGTTCTTTCTGACGACCTGTGAGGGTGGTATAGGTGTTATTGGGTTTTCAAGAAGATTGGTTTAACGGAGGGTTTCAGTGAATAGGACGATTGGATCGGTGAGGTGGATGTCTTGAGTTGTCGATGAGGGAGAAGTTCTAATCCCGTGATTTTGCGAGGTATGGTAGATAATTTTGATATCGTTTTTACATGGCGTAGCTTAATTTTGTGGTTTGGAGACAGAATGGAACACTTTATGGGTTTCGCATAGGCTCTATTCAGGGGACTGGATCTCCTTTCTCTGATAACATTATTTTCAGAGTCGGGAGATACGGAGTGAACCTGTTGCGAAGGAGTATTCTCCAATCTGAGATTGATAAGTCTCGTGGGATTGGGGAACAGATTGGTTTGGAGGATAGAAGGAATGTAGCGGTACAATGGATGTGGTACCTAACTAGGAGGATTGAGCGATTAGTTGGGTTGAATGGTAGGAAGCAATCCTTTCAATTTTGGTTACAGAGTGTTCGAATGGTTAATGGTAAATTCAGGAATTTCTGGCATGTTGGGGAGAAATTTTGTGATCTGGAAGGAACAAAGGTTGAGGAGGTAGTTCCTAATGTGTCTTTCTTTATGAGTAAAACATGTCATAGCTTAGTCAAATTCGTACTAGAACTAAGGGTCGGTTTGGGGTCACAATGGTCTTGTATTAAGGCAGTATCGAAATGGAGAGTCTGGGGCTGTGCGGTGGCCATTACATGGCGGTCTAGGATCTGGAAGGATCATGATGTGGGAACTATCATGATGTGGGAACTATGTCTGGTCTGCATACTTGGTTAAGGTTAGAGTCAAGATACCTAATAAAGTTTGACAATGATAGGGTTTCATGTCTCAAGTTAACCTCTGTTATCGGAGACTGGCATGTTGATTTTAGCGTTATCATCTATTTTAAACTCGACACTCTGGATAGGAGGATAAACGGGTTCGGTACAACAGAAATCCCTTGTATGTGGTGGTTTTTGAATTTGAATAGATTAGAGGAGAAAGATATTAACATTCTGTTAGAATCCCTAAATACGTGGGTTTTTGAATACCTTAATGGTAGGAAAGGAGACTGTCGCTAGTCTCTTATATAAGGCCGAGACACCAAGCTTTCTTGTTATTCTTTGCAGTTTTTGATCTCCCATACATATTAATAATTTGTGTTTTAGAGTGTGTATTGGACAGATTGAAGATGAGTAACAGAACTGTGGGTACAAAGTCACCACCACGTGTTCTCAAGATTAGGATCCCGAAGATTGAGAATGCTGATTTGCTGACTAAAACATCGAGGGTACTTATAGAACGTCGATACTTTTCTGTTTTGAATGCCCCAATTCCGGAACCTTGTGGGGAGAGTCTGGGGACTTAATTTAGGAAATGGTCACTTTCAATTAGAATTCAAAGAAGAAGAAGATTTGGTTAGAATTTTGAATAATAGTTCGATTAATTTTGATGGATGGATGGTGTCTTTTGCGCCATGGAAGGCCTTAGCTGATGCGGATTACCCGAGTTTCATTAGATTGTGGTTAAGAATAACCAGTATACCTTTCGAATATCGAGTCGAAGAGGTTTATAGGTTGGTGGCTAGTAACTTAGGTTCGGTTATTAGTATTGGTGTGCCAAAGGGACAGGTTCAAGTCGAGCTTCAGTGTTCAAAACCGCTAGTGTTTTCGTCGGTCCTAGAATTTGAGGAGGGTAGTGAGTCTAAAATTTTATTTGAGTATAAACAGCTGGAGGGTTTTTCCTCTCTTTGCTATAGGATGAAACATGATGTTTCCACTTGTTATAAGACGAACAAGCCTAGAAACGAGGTCGGTGGTGAGGGTAATAGGAGTCAGATTGGTCTGGAGCAAAATCGGTCATACAAAGGTGTTCTAGCTGGTGGGTTTAGAAATGGGGGAACTTTAAATATAGCGAAATTTGGAAATAAGAGGGAAGAGGGGAACAAGAGGGGATCTGGTCCTCCAATTCCTCCGCAACTGAGTGACGAAGCTGAAAAGGTATCGTTTCAAACTTACTTTCTGTGGTATAATCTCGGTATAGCACCAACTATGAACTTTGGTTGGTTACTACAGGTTAATCTAGAGGTGGCAGGAGAACACAAAAAGGTTCGCCAGCCACTTTTTCAGGAAGAGAAAGGTGCCGAGCTAGAGAGAGCTGAGGCGGCTCCGGCTGTGGTTGACGATGGTGTGTTGATGGTTGACACTGGGGCAGCTTTGGTGGGTGATGATGACGAGGGCATCGAGGATCATGACCTTGATAATGATGATACACTGGGAGCTTCCGATGAGGAGAATGTTACTTTGTCTCTTCAAGAGGCGATCTGGATAATGAGATGGCAGATCTAGATGCGGATGTCATAATGGAGGAGGAGCTGTTGGGCGAGATGGCATTAGAAGAAAAATTGCATAGTAGGCAACCGCTTACAGAGTTTGAGGAATCACATATTCATGAGGCTCTAGCAGCCAAGCTTCAAAAGTGTAGAGAGGTCTTACAGCCTAAACGGCCAATGGGATCGTTGATATACCTCGTTTATACCGACTTATATCTTACTAATTCATTTGTTTTCTTTAGTTTATGTCGTGTTTTTAGATTCTTTTTAGGTACAAAACGCAAGGATACTTTGGATTCCACATGCTGAGCAAGATTAGAGCTTAACTTCGGATTTTCCACTATGAGCTAAACAATCGATCGATCAACACCAAGATCGATCGATCGCAACTTTAGATAGGTAAAACTACGCTCGATCCATTGACCGACTTCTCATGCTTGACACGATCGACCTCCATCCGTCTATGTCATGCGCACAATCCACTGCACGACCAAGCACTCAGAGATCGATCGAGCTATTTAAGAAGAAGTTGTGCACGATCCTTTGCACGATACGGAAACTTCACATCAAATGAGAACATGGATCGATCGAGCAGTTGAAGGATCGATCGATCCAAGACCCTGTGAAGCGAAAACCAGATTTCCTTATTTTTGTACCAATTTGGTTTACTCTATATATTAGGTTAAAAACACGGTTTTAAGGACGCTTGGAAGTTTGAAAATGTTGCAGACTCTTGTTGTAACCTAAAGAAGAAGAATTCAAATCTCTACATCATTGGAGAAGGATTCTTAAACCTCTATTCCATCCATTCTGAGTTTTCAATGATTTTTTTTACAATTGCTTGCTTGTTCTTTATTTCCATGTGTGAGTAGTTCATAGTCAAGTTTAGGGTATTCTAAGGATCTTAACGGATTTAAGGGTGAAGAAAAAATATGTTTCAACTATGAAATCTCAGCCTAGAAACATGGTTAATGCTTAGATTAGAGTAGCTAAATAATCTATGATCTCAAGTTACTTATTATCCCAGAAGTTTAATAAGAATCAGAACCTTTCTAGGTAAGCAACTCCTTCACTACCAACGAGAGTTGATGCTACGTTCGGTTGTGGACACTTAGGAACTGCCAATACTGCATGGTTAGAATTCTAGAACCAACGAGAGTTAGGATCTCTAGGATCTAGGCATAATGATTATCGCTGTGAGAGTAGGTTAATCAATTGTTATTTCTTAGTCGAGAACATAACTAAACTTGCCTGAATAGATACCTCATCCTAACCTTGACTTCCTTATGAATTCCCTAAGCTTGATGCTTTAGATATTATTTACATTAAATTTTCTAGTTACAATCGATCCCACTCAAAATATCCATCGACTTAGCTCTAGTTAAATAATCCAATCGTTAGTGTGATAATTGGTCTTCGTGGATTCGATCCCTAAATACTATTTCGTTTTATGTGTACTTGCAGTAGGATATAGGGTTAAAACTCTTAGTCTCAAGTTTTTGGCGTCGTTGTCGGGGACCAATAACATTACCTTTCGGTTATTTATTGAGTTAGAGACTAAGACACCTAAGTTTACCTTTTGTTTTTTTATTTCTTTGTTTTGTTTTTCAAGTATTGATTTTATAATGGCTGACGGAAAGGAAAGCATAGCTGATTCCACGAGCCAGGAAGCTACATTAGATCAGTTAAGGCGAGAGATTGAAGAGCTGAAACGTGAAAGAGATGCTAGTATAGAATATATGCCAAGAAGGGCCATCAGTGAAATAGAAACGTCTCACAACTACTATCAATGTCGATCTGCGATTTTTGTTAGTCTACCAGAGGGTTGCATTGATCATGAGTTGAGTCCTCCTTTGATAGCATTGGTTAGAAAATTTACCTTTCACTGTTTCCCTGTTGAAAACCCTATAGATGATCTCAAAAATTTTGAGGAAATCTGCAGTACAACAGCACCTAGAGGAATCCCTGAGGACTATGCTAAGTGCAAACTTTTCAAGTTTTCTTTGGAAGGAAAGGGGACCAAATGGCTTCAGTCTTTACCGGCAGGGTCGTTAACTTCATGGGAACAAGTTAGAAACAAGTTTATGGATCACTTCTTTACCAAAGAAAAGTTTGCTAAGTTGAAGAACCAGATTTCAAACTTTCATCAAAGAGACGATGAGTCTTTTGGAGAAGCATGGGATATGTTGAAAGGATATAGAAGGGATTGTCCACACCATGGTTTCAATGATGAACAAGTTCTGAACTCCTTTTATTGCGGATTGAGTTGGAGTTTCAAAAAACTACTCAATGCTTCAAGCAAGGGAGAGTTCACTACAAACACGAGTGAGAGCGCTTTTCAACTGATTGAGAATTTGGCTGTGAGTATAGGGGATTTACGTGATCACGAAGAATATTCATCTGAGATAGACAAAATCGCAGGGATAGGTGAGAAGTTAGATCAATTCATAGATTCAAGTGAGTTTAAGAGGAAGTCTGTTAAGCTTTATCCATCACAGAAGAAATCTAATCTTTAGGACCATCAATCATAAGTAATTTACACCGAGCAAAAGACTACTGCAAGTCATACTCCTTCATCTAATGATGAGATTAAGGCTTTATTGGAGCAGGTCATTCAGGGAAAATGTAGGACTACATCCAAAATAAATAATCAGATGGGAGTGATGTACTCAGAGTTGAGTTCCAGGATTGATTATGTTATGTCTAAGGTGGAAAACACAACCTCCCTTCTGAGTTCGAATGATGATCATCAAGCTTGTGATGTTGTTATGTTGAGAAGTGGTAGAGAACTTGAAGCAAACTTCCAAAAACCGAGACAAGAGAGAGTAGTGTTGATGTTGAGGATGATAGAGCTAAAGAGATTTATGAGGAAACAACCACACCTACGCCGACACCAGAGCAGTCTCCAGTGCCAGAGGGAGAACCATCGCCCGCATCCATACCTCATAAGCAATCAGCAACACCCGAGAGATCATACGTACCAGTACCACCATACCCCATCCCACCGAAGAAATCTAAAAAGGACTTGGAGAACGCCAAATGTAAGGAGTTATTATCAGATCTGTGTATTCAGTTACCTTATGTTGATGTCTTGCAGATGATACCTTCACTTAAGAGTTATGTCAAAAGCCTAGTGACGAACAAGTTCATAGGAGAAGATAAAGATGATCACACAAGATTGCAGTTATAGAGTTCAAAATCGGTTCCCAAAGAAAGAAGAAGATCCTAGACGACTTGTACTTTCAGTTCGGATAGGTTCCGTGACTTTTGAGCGTTCGTTGTGTGATCTAGGCTCTAGTGTAAACCTAATGCCATATTCTGTAGCATTAAGGTTGGGATTCTCGAACTTCAAGCAAACCAAGATCTCTCTTATCTTTGCAGATTGTTCAGTGAAATATCCAGTGGGTATTCTCGAGGATCTTGATGTTGAAGTTGGGAATACATTAGTACCAATAGATTTTGTAGTGCTGAAGCTAAATGAAGAACCTTAGGTCGACCTTTTCTTGGAACAGTAGGTGCTATGATTGATGTCAAGAATGGAAGAATAGATCTACAACTAGGGGATATGGATATGAGATTTGAGATGGACAAGATGCTAAAGAAACCGATGTTGAATGGCATGACATTTTCTGTTGACACTTCTGAAGAAATTGCAGAAGAACTGAATGAAGAGATATTTGTTGAGGACCCTCTTGAGCTGGCACTCACAAGGATAGAGTCTGAATGTGGGTTTGCAAACAACGAAGCAACAAGTTATACCAGAATGTTGGATTCGTGTAAGCAGATTGAGGAGATGATAGCCTATGCAGTTTTAGACCCTCCAAAACCATCTGTACCTTCAGCTTTGACAGACCCTTGGAGTGAGTTAAAATCCCTCATAGTCGAGTTTAAGACTCTCCCAGTAGGGCTAGGGTATGTGTTTCTCGGTCCTAATTTTACTCATCCTGTAATCGTTAATGCTAAGTTGAATGGTTCTGAAACGGAAACGCTTATTAGAGAACTTTGAAAGTATCGTAGAGCTATAGGTTATTCATTAGATGATATCCCTCGTATTTCACATGAGTTATGCATGCATAGGATACATCTGATCGATGAGTCTAAGAGTTCTATAGAGAACCAAAGGAGGTTGAATCTGAATCTAAAAGAAGTTGTCAAGAAAGAGATAATGAAATTGTTAGAAGCGAGGATCATACATCCTATATCCGATAGTGATTGGGTTAGTCTTGTCCATGTCGTACCTAATAAAGGAGGCATTACTGTAGTCAAGAATGAAAATAATAAATTGATACCTATCAGAACTGTCATGGGTCATAGGATGTGTATTGATTTCAGGAATTTAAATTTCTCTACTAAGAAAGATCACTTTCCTATGTCCTTCATGGATCAAATGCTTGCGAGATTGGCCAACGATTCTTACTATTGCTTTTTAGATGGTTATTCAAGTTTTTTCATATTCCCATTCATCCCGATGATCAAGAAAAGACGACTTTCACATATCCTTATGGTACATTTGCATATCACAGAATGCCATTTCGGTTATGCAATGCTCCAGCTACTTTTCAAAGATGCATGATGTCGATTTTCACTGATATGATTGAGGATATTATGGAAGTTTTTATGGATGACTTTTCTCTGTATGGTTCTTCTTTCTCTGGTTGTCTTTCTAATCTTTGCAAGGTTCTTCAACGTTGTCAAGACAAGCATCTAGTGCTAAATTGGGAGAAGTGGCATTTTATGTTTACAGAGGGGATTGTACTCGGTCACAAGATATCGGGGAAAGGAATCGAGGTTGACAAGGCGAAGATTGAAGTAATGACAAGCTTGAAATTGCCAACCATAGTCAAGGAAATCAGAAGTTTTCTCGGTCATGCCGGTTTCTACACGAGGTTTATTAAGGATTTCTCGAAGATAGCCAGACCACTCACTCAATTGCTATGAAAGGATGTTAAGTTTGAGTTTACCAAAGAGTTCGAGGAAGCCTTTCTGACCTTGAAAGGAGCTTTAGTTAGTGCACCAATAGTTCAGCCACCAGATTGGGAACTACCTTTTGAAATTATGTGTGATGCGAGTAACTATGCAGTTAGAGCTGTTTTGGGACAAAAAAAGACAAGAAGTTGCATGTAATCTACTATGCTAACCAAACACTTGATGATGCTCAACAGAAGTATGCAACTACAGAAAAATAACATTTGGCTATCGTTTTTTTCTTTGAGAAATTCAGATCTTATCTTGTCGGTTCTAAGGTTATTGTACACACAGATCATGCTGCTCTTAAATATCTCATTTCCAAGAAATATGTTAAGCCTAGGCTGCTTCATTGGGTGTTGTTACTGCAAGAGTTTGATCTTGAGATCAAAGACAAAAGAGGCGTAGGTAATGGAGTTGCAGACCACCTTTCGAGACTACGAATTGACGATTATGTTCCTCTTGATGACAGCTTACGGGAAGAGTAAGTTTATTGTATACATTCTACTCATAAAGCTTGTCAGTTGCCTACTGATCCTCCTCATGTTCCAAGCACTCTGTGGTTTGCCGATTAGGCCAATATCTCGCTGCAGATGTTAACCCTCCTGAGTTTCATGGTTACAGGAAGAAGAAGTTTTTGAGGGATGTCAGACGATACTATTGGGATGCTCCATACCTTACAAACAATGCTCTGATGGCATCTTCAGAAGATGTGTTTCTAAAAACGAGATTCCTGGTATATTGTTCCATTGTCATGGTTCTTTATATGCAAGTCGCTTTGTCACCTTCAAGACTATCGCGAAAGTTCTTCAATCGGGTTTCTGGTGCCCCATGATGTTTTGTGACACATACTCATTTTTTCGACATGTGACTCTTGTCAGCGACAAGGTAACATACGTAGAAGAAATGAGATGCTACAAAATTTAATTCTCGAGGTTGAGGTGTTTGAAGTCTGGGGAATTGATTTTATGGGACCTTTCCCTATCTCTTTTGGGAACCAATACATACTTTTTGCTATGGATTATGTATCTAAGTGGGTTGAAGCAATAGCTAGTCCGACCAATGACGCCAAAGTGGTTATTAAGATGTTCAAGCATATCATATTTCCTAGGTTTGGTATTTCGTGGATTGTGATTAGTGATGGTGGTTCTCATTTCATTAACCAAACGTTTAACAATTGGCTGAAGAAGTATAGAGTTCACCACAAGGTTGATACGCCATATTACCCTCAAACAAGTGGTCAGGTTGAAGTTTCTAATCGAGAGATCAAGAACATTCTTCTGCAGAAAACTGTTTGTACAACGAGGAAAGATTGGTCGACTAAGTTGGATGATGCTCTTTGGGCCTACAAAACCGCTTTCAAGACACCATTAGGAACAACTTATTTCCATCTGTTGTACGGTAAATCTTGTCACCTTCCAGTCGAGCTCGAATATAAGGCAAATTGGGCTATCAAGAATCTCAACTATGACATCAAATCTGCCTCGGAAAGACGGTCATTGCAGATACATGAACTTTAAGAGATCCGACACTTGGCTTATGACAACTCGAGAATTTACAAAGAAAGAACAAAGGTTGCACATGATTAGCGTATCCTTAACACGAGTTTTGCTCCTAATGATAAAGTTCTTTTGTTTAACTCTCGTTTAAAACTCCTTCCTGGAAAGCTTAGGTCAAGGTGGTTTGGTCCTTTCACCGTCCTGGAAAGCTTAGGTCAGCGCCTTAAACCTTATTTTGGTGCCCCCGACAAAGTCAATGAAGATTTCATCTCTTTGACTGATATAACTCCCTCATATCATCTTCCTTAGTCAAGGTATTGACTTTAAACAAGTGATGAGTGGGAGGCAACCCACCAATAAGTTAGGTTTTGCTTTGTTTCTCGTTTGTTTTAAGTCAAATTTGTCTTTTGTTTTCAGGAAAAGTATATGAGACCCCTGCCTGATCGATCCACCAGATGATCGATCGTACGATAGAGAATGGGAAAAGCCGCACGGTCCGCCGATCGACTAAAGCTTTCAGCTCGATCGATCTGCAACCTTGCTGTGTTAACGCTCGATCCTCCGATCGACCATGACACACTGCCCGATCGATCAGCACCTGTCGTCGGTTTGCGCACGATATATTGACCAATTTTCTCTCGTTCCATCCCTCGATCTCCATGGATCGGTCAATCTTGGTGTGCTCGACGGATCGATATCTCCAGGTGCGTTTTCTAAACCCTAAGACAACTTTCAATTATTTCTTTTGATTACTTTTATTCTTCCTCTCACTAGTATTCACATCGTGACTGTGTGATGTAAGTCTGGGGAGGAGCTGTTTGTTTGCTAATGAAGTTTCTTTCTTTTGTTTTGTTTTTGAGTCGAACATTGTTTTGGATAAGCTTTTGTCGGTTTAGGAACTACAATTTATGAGGAATGGTACATTTCACAAGAGGTTAAGCTACCATTTGTCCTATTTGTGATGAGCATAGTAGACTATTGGAAAACCTAGAGACAAAGCAACACTCAGAACCTAGAGACAAAGCAACACTCAGTTTCAGAGCACATTCATCTCAACTTTCAGGGGGATTTCATGCTGACTTCACACCTAACCTGACTTAATCCTCTCGTCAAGGGAATTGGTAATACATCAGGTATGTTCCTTCTCTTTACTCAATGAAAGATGTTCCTTGTAAGTTTGGTTCTGTTTCTCTGTTCATCAATTCTAGTTTCAGTTAAAATGAAATAGAATCATCCTTTCTTTCAACTCAGCTCGCATAATATGGTCTATAGATAAACAGAGAATGTGCGTAAACCCGTACTTTTTCGTGTTTCATTGAAAAAGCTACAACATTGATGCCTAAGGTGAACCAGGACTGTGCGTAAACCCGTACTTTTTTCGTGTCTCATTGATAAAGCTGGAGCAAATAAGTATGAGTTTCGAGCGAATGTAGGAGTTGAAATAAGAAGTGATTTAAATTTTGAATTGGGAAAGTTGATTCCCTAAGCAAACCTGGGAAGAAACTGGTTTTATGAAAAAGGAGAGATGGAATGAGATTTAAGGTAGTCTAGAGAGTAGAAATAGGAACTTTTCGCCTCTTGATCGATATTCCCTCGAATGAGACTGCACTTAGATTTATTAGGAAGTTTAGTATGCGGGAACCTGATTGTTTGTTTTGAATTGTGACACGAGATTGATATGTTTGCTAAGTCTGGGGGGAAGTATAAGGTGGTATCTCTCATCGAAGGAATCAAATGTTCTTTGCTTAGGTTTCCGAGGTGTTAAATTCCTATGATGAATGAGTTCTTGAGTTTGTATATTTGAGTTTGATTCTAGTGTATATTTTTTTTGGACAAGCAAAAAGCCAAGTATGGGGGAATTGATATACCTCATTTATACCGACTTATAACTTAGTAATTCATATGTTTTCTTTAGATTTTTTTCGTGTTTTTAGAGTCTTTTTTAGGTACAAAACGCAAGAATACTTTTGACTCCACATGCTAAGGCAAGATTGGAGCTTAACTTTGGATTTTCCACTATGAGCTAAACGATCGATCGTTCAACACCAAGATCGATCGATCGCAACATTAGATAGGGAAAAATTGCGCTCGATCCATTGACCGACTTCTCATGTTTGACACGATCAACCTCTATCTATCTATGTCATGCGCCACGATCCACTGCACGGACCAAGCACTCAGAGATCGATCGAGCTATTTAAGAAGAAGTTACGCACGATCCTTTTGCACGATACAGAAGCTTCACATGGAATGAGAACATTGATTGAGTCGAGCAGTTGAAGGATCGATCGATCCAAGGACCCTACGAAGCAAAAACCTGATTTCCTTATTTTTGTTCCAGTTTGGTTTACTCTATATATTAGGTTAAAAACACGTTTTTAAGGACGCTTGGAAGTTAGAAAAAAGTTGCAGACTCTTGTTGTAACCTAGAGGAGAAGAATTCAAATCTCTACATCATTGGAGAAGGATTCCTAAACCTCTATTCCATATATTCTGAGTTTTCAATGAATTTCTTTACAATTGCTTGCTTGTTCTTTACTTCCATGTGTGGAGTAGTTCATAGTCAAGTTTAGGGTATTCTAAGGATCTTAAGGGATTTAAGGGGTGAGGAACAAATAAGTTTCAACTATGGAATCTCAGCCTAGAAAACATGGTTAATGCTTAGATTAGAGTAGCTAATGAATCTATGATTTTAGGTTACTTATTATCCCAAAAGTTTAGATAAGAATCAGAACCTTTCTAGGTAAGCAACTCCTTCACTACCAACGAGAGTTGATGCTAGGTTTCGGTTGTGGACACTTAGGAAACTGCCAATACTGCATGGTTAGAATTCTAGAACCAACGAGAGTTAGGATCAATAGGATCTAGGCATAGTGATTATCGCTGCGAGAGTAGGTCAGTCAATTGTTATTTCTTAGTCGAGAACAGAACTAAACTTGCATGAATAGATTCCTCATCCTAACCTTGACTTCCTTATGAATTCCCAAGCTTGATGTTTTAGATATTGTTTACATTAAATTTCCTAGTTACAATCGATTCCACTCAAAATATCCATCGACTTAGCTCTAGTTAAATAATCCAATCGTTAGTGTAATAATTGGTCTTCGTGGATTCGATCCCTAAATATTATTTTGTTCGCTGTGCACTTGCAGTAGGATATATGGTTAAAACTCTTAGTATCAATCATCAAAGCCAGGTTCGAGGGTCATGACTCCTTTGCGGGGAATGAGCACGAAAAAACTAGCAGTCTTAGGAATGTCTCCATGACAAACTCCTAGGCATCTGAAAATTAAGTAGAACAAAGCGAAGGAGCCAGATAAGAGTTCTATGAAATTTAACTTATGAATTTTAATTTTTTATTATGGAATTGTTAGGGTGTTGGCAATAAAATAACAATAAATTATCTTAGAGATATTTGGAGATTTTGTAAGCCTGATTTTTTTTTTCTATCAGAAACGAAAATTAAATTTGTTTTATTGGAGAAAATTCAATTGCATTTGGGGTTTCAAAATTTAGTAACAGTAGAACCCGAAGGGTTAAGTGGAGGCTTAGCTCTGTTTTACTCGGATAATTATAATATAATAAATTATAAAAATCAGAATATGATAGATATCTTGTTAGATCTCATGGGCGTTCGTTCTCATATAACGTTTATTTATAGGGAACCGGTTTTTTCCAGGCGATCCCAGGTTTGGGAACGGTTAACAAGGATGGGTTTAACACGTACATGCCCATGGGTAGTTTGTGGTGATTTTAATGAGATCACCGGGAATCACGAAAAACAAGGAGGGATTCCGCGAACATTATAGTATTTTTCGGTATTCAATCAAATGATGCGGGCCCGTGGACATTTGGATTTTCTGAGACTAGGGAACACATGGTCCTGGAGAGGAGTACGAGGCACTGGAATTGTACGATGTGTACTAGACAAGGCTTATGGTAACAGTGATTGGCATTATGTATTTCCAATAGGAGAGATTCAGTACCTGGAAATGATTGGGTCCGATCATCGGCCAATAGTAGGCAATTTTAGGGAGAGGGTAGGTCACCAATCTAGAACACGTTTTTGCTTTGATAGACGTTGGTTAGATAAACAAGATTTTAGGGATATAGTGGAACGGAGTTGGACATCGAGATAGGGCCGAGACTATCGGTTGATATCGCTTGTAGACAAAGTCACGTTTTGTCGCAAGGAGATCTCGCACTGGCGGTGGAAAAGTATAAAACCTGGTAAAAAAAAAATCGAAGATTTGAAGAAGGTCATTGAGGAATATAACTCGGGCCCAGTGGTGGATTTAGATATAGTAGAGTCTGCGACTAAAGAACTTAAGAAGGCATATCTAGAGGAAGAGGTATACTGGAGACAAAAAAATTCGTATTAAATTGTTGCAGGCTGGAGATGAGAATACTTAATATTTCCATGCATTGGAAAGGTAAAGACAAACGTGTAATCGGATTACAGGTTTGTACGATGCTCGAGGGGTTTGGATTGCAAAGGAGGGGGAGATTTTAGATGAGGCCACTAAGTATTTTACGGACCTTTTCTTCAGTTCTGGGAGTGTCTATAGTCCGCTTGATGAAATTGAGGGTCTGGTCACCGATTTGGATAATCAATTGTTGATTAGACCCACTTGAGAGTTAGAAGTTAAAACAGCTTTATTTTCCATGGATCCAGACAAAGCGTCAGGTCCGGACGGGATGATGACGTTGTTTTATCAGTATGCATGGGACATAGTTAAGAAGGATTTGGTGAAGTTAGTGAACACGTTTTTACAGACGGGTGATTTTGTTAAAGAATGAAATAAAACAAATATCTGTCTCATTCCAAAGCTTTCTAGGCCGACAAAGATGGCAGACTTTAGACCAATTAGTTTATGTAATATTGGGTATAAGATTGTTTCAAAGCTCTTATGCCTGCAACTAAAACCGATCTTACCAAAACTTGTATCCGAGACACAGTCAGCTTTTGTAGCGGGTCACTTGATTTCGGACAATATCCTAATAGCTCAAGAGATGGTTCATGCACTACGGGCAAATACACGGATTATCGGTAATTACATGGCGATTAAGATGGATATGAGTAAAGCATACAATAGAGTGGAGTGGAATTTTATTTCAACCCTTCTGGGTAAGCTAGGTTTTTCTGAGCAATGGATAAAATGTATTATGAGATGCATTACTAGTGTGGAATATTCCATAATTATTAATGGTGTCCCGGGAAGGCGGATTATTCCTAGAAGAGGTTTGAGACAAGGGGATCCATTGTCACTGTATCTATTCATTCTATGTACGGAAGTATTGATAGCAAAGTTAAAGCGGGCAGAGGAAAATCGTCTACTATCTGGTATTAAAATAGCACGGACTAGTCCGGTTATTTCTTACTTGCTTTTTGCGGATGATACAATATTTTTTTGCAAAACAGACAAAGAGGAGGCAACAAATGTCTAAAATATTTTGACAGAATGTGAGGCGTTGTCCGGACAGAAAATTAATTATGAGAAGTCATCGATTCAATTTGGTAAAAAAGTAGAAGGGAGTTGTAGAGACATGGTCCAACAAGTATTAGGTATCAAGAATTTGGGAGGGATGGCTACGTATCTGGGTCTTCCGGAGAATATTGGGGGGTCCAAAAAAAAAGTTTTTACTTTTGTGGCAAACAGACTACATGCTATAGTAGCAAATTGGTCTAACCAGTATTTATCCAAAGCAGGAAAGGAAATGCTGATTAAGTCGGTTTTGACGACACTTCCGATATATGTCATGACTTGTTATAAGCTGCCGAATACACTGTTGCACAGAGTTCAGGCAGCGATAGCAAACTTTTGGTGGGCAAATTCTGCTGCTACTAGTGGAATACATTGGAGGAAATGGACCGTCTTGTGTCGGACTAAATTGGACAGAGGGTTAGGTTTCAGGAATTTAGAAGATTTTAATTCCGCTCTTCTAGCTAAGCAATTATGGCGGTTGATTGAGCATCCAGACTCACTTTTAGCACAGGTTCTGCGGGGGAAGTATTATAGGGATGAATCTATATTAGAGGTTTGTCTGAGAGTCGCGGGGTCACACGGTTGGCGGAGTGTGCTTTCCTCTTGCGATTTACTTTCTCGTGGGCTTATTAGGAGGATTGGTGATGGTAGACATACTCGGGTGTGGAGGGATCCATGGATTCCAGATATATCTCCAAGACCTGCTAAGCGGTCAGCCCTCCATATATTTTCGGATTTAACTGTTGATCAGTTTATTGATAGGTCTTTCGGGCGATGGAATGAGGTTCTTGTACGGTAGTACTTTGATCCTCGAGATGTTAAGTTGATCTTGGCAATTCGTATCCCGAGGATTTCGAGAGCGGATTACTGGGGTTGGCATTTTACGAGAACGGGACAGTACTCGGTGAAATATGGGTATAGTTTGTTATATGAAGAATTAATGGTTGAACAGGCCTGGCTGAGGACATATTGTGGAAGTTTTTATAAACATTGTTGGTCTCTTGGTTGTTCAAATAAAATTAAACATTTTATTTGGCAGATCATGGTTGACTGCTCTGTGGTATATCAGAATTTAGTCAAGCGGGGGTTTCTAGGGGATTTTAGATGTCCGCGATGTGGGGTGGACCAAGAGACAATAAATCATGTGTTATTCGAATGTCCATCGGCTATCCAGGTATGGGCTTTGTCTTTAATTCCTTATGCCCAGATGTCTTCCCGGGCGGGTCACTTTGGCACAATTTGGATTATCTGTTTTGGCGGACTCCGGCACCAACGAATATTGGTGTTGTCCCCTGGATTATGTGGCAGATATGGAAATCAAGAAACGATTTTTGCTTTTCGGCTAAAGATTGGGATCCACAAGTCACTTTGACTCGGGCATTATGAGCTTATAAAGAATGGGCCGAGGCTAGGATACTCAACTGGAGTGTAAAGGCCCATTTGGCACGAAGACATGATATTTCTAAGTCGCCATTGACATTTCCTACCATAGCTAATCTTAGTTTCACTGGGTACAAATGCTATGTGGACGCTTCCTGGAAAGAAATCGATCAGTTTACGGGATTCAGTTAGGTTTGCTTTCGAGATTCAGTGGATGGAGTATGTTCCGGAGCTTACAGACAATATCGTACATTATCAGCCCTACACGCAGAGGTGGAGGCTGCCATTTGGGTAATGGGGGTGCTGTTGGAGCTTCATATCACAGAAGTGGAGGTCTCGACATACTACGAGACGGTGATACTTATCTTCCAAAGACCAGAGGAGTGGCCACGTTTCGTTCCATACCAGGAGGAGTTCCGAAAATTTGGGGGTCTTTTTGGTAGCTTCTCTTTATGTTATATTCCTAGAGTCTTAAATCACAGACCAAATACACTTGCCAGACACGGCAGGGGTATGCAAGGATTTTTGGTCACTAGGTCTTGATATCTATTGTGTTATGTCGTTGGAAAAAAAAGGATTATATGTTTACAATCAATGCATATATATTACAAGGGGTCAAACACAAGTTTTTACTGACAACAGGTTTTATAATTTTATAAAACTTTACAGTCTCAAGCTTTACATTTCTACAAATTAAAACCATAGATCAAAATCTTTAGACCTTCAGGACCAAAGATATTTTCTGAGTTCCATCCAACTCAAAGAACACAAACTAGGATGTGAACATTGCAAACTTTGCCAAGCTTCAGTTTCCTTAGACCATCTCTTTGATCTGAGTAAAAAGGCTGTAAACTGTTCGGGAATCGGAAAAGAATCGAGGAGGAAACAGGAAGCTGGAACATCCAGCTGCAATCAGTGAAACCTCGGTTAGACATGGACTAATATTCCTATATTCATGGCTCCTTTCATTTAGGCTTTGGTGATTGACGAGCATAACGATAAGGCGATACGTGAGGCACGTTTACACTAGACAAACTCCTCAAAGGCGGTCCATTTCTTGCCACAAACCCTCCTCCTTGTGTTCTCACTCCATTCTTAGCAACAGGCTGCATTGTTTGGAAAGAAGAAGAAGAGCTAGCAAAGTCTTTCAGAGTTGGTAATGACTTTAAGGCTTCGACAACTTCACTCATCTTTGGTCTAGTTTTGCAGTCTCTGTTAAGGCATTGCGCTGCTACTTGTGTGGCTTTCTGAGCACCCTTGATCGAGAAGTGGCCTTCTAACCGAGGATCTAATAGACGGTAAAACTTTTTCTTGTCTAAGAGATGAGGTCTCACCCATTCAACCAAGTTTTGTTCCCCGTTTGGCCGGCTTTTATCCACAGCTCTTCGTCCAGTTAGTATTTCAAGTAAAACAACTCCAAAGCTGTATACATCGCTCTTTGTTGTAAGATGACCTGATATTCATATTGAAATTATTAAGCCTAAAAGCTCAATCATTAGTGCGATAACCAAAAATCAGGCCAAGATAACTGACTTACCAGTCATTACATATTCAGGGGCAGCATAACCATAAGTTCCCATGACTCGGGTTGAAACATGGGATTTTTTCTCGTCTGGAGCATCTTTTGCAAGCCCAAAATCAGAGAGCTTTGCATTATATTCCTGTAATAGGAACATTTTCTCTACAGTGTAAAACATAGAGAGAAGAGGAATTTGAGGGTATTCGGTTAATTGGCTATCAGACTTACCGCATCGAGTAAAATATTAGATGTTTTAAAATCGCGATATATGACTGGCTTCTCAGCTTCTTCATGAAGAAAGGCGAGACCTTTAGCTGCACCAAGTGCAATTTTCATTCTAACAGACCATGGAAGAGGTAAAGTCCCTGAGGCAAGATGAATACGAAAAAAGGGTCAACTAGACAATAATATTGAAAGCCCAGAACGAAGATGATTTATAGTGGTTTGTGATTGTCGACATACTTCTGAACAGATGGTTTTCCAAACTTCCTCGTGGCATAAACTCGTAAACAAGCAGCCTTTGGTCTTCTTCCATGCAATAGCCCACCAATTTGACCAGACTAGGGTGAACAAGGTTTCCAAGAAAGTTAATCTCAGCCTGCACATATATAGCAAAATCATCAACATTGTTGAAAAAACAAACTCCAATACCATAGCCACTATCAAGGTATATATACAGGTCATTACCAGCCACTCCTTGTGACCTTGAAGGCCATCTGGGTTAAGTGTTTTAACGGCTACAGTCAGACCGGTACCAGGCTTGACAGGTGCAGTTCCATTCTCCTCTATCCATCCTTTAAAGACACATCCAAACCCACCCTCACCGAGAAGAGACTCTGGTCTGAAATTCCTAGTGGCTAACTTGAGGTCGTTAAACATGAATATCCGTAGCTTAGAAGAATACTTCAATTCCCCACTGATTAGAGGTGTTGAAGAACCGCTCTCCGCACAGCCAATGTCTTTAGACTGAACTGGATGACTTCCATGCTTCTTATTAACTTGCTTAGGTTCTGCTGAATTATATATATAACATAAGATATCAAAAAAATAAGTTGACTACTAAAGAATTAAAGTATGGACAAAACCATGTCTAACACAGTAAAATAAAGCTAAAGCACACAATGGACAAAAACAGACACGGCAGATGGTAGAATACTGCATCCACACAATGGAAGACGTGTTATAGAATACCGTGAAATCTCTCTGCTTATTGTTTCAGACAAATTAAGACAATTGTACCAACAAAAATAGGAAGAATGAGAAAAACTGACAAGCCCCGGATAAAAGCAGCCTATTTAATCATGGATATTTGCCTAAATTTCTCAAAACATTATCTGGTGGAAGATCACAAAGGCTCTGATTCTAAACACACACACACAACTTCTAGCATATTAAACATACTTTTTCCAAATACTTTCAATCCTTCAAATCATTAGATTCCATTTAGAGATATTAAAAAGCTGTCTTTCTAACTCAAGCGCACACCACAAGATAAAAAGCCTAACCAAAATCTGAAAGCAACTAGTTCAGGAGATATCTTGACATCTACTGATCTACACAAATATCAACAAACTTTATCATTTATATAGAAGGAGAAAAGAGAGATTTACCAATAACTCTAGTGGCATTCATAGAACTATCAACTTTTGATCTAGAAGACATACAACTAAATATGAGCTTGAATCTAACCCAAAAACCACTTTCACTTTCATCTCCATCTTTCTTAACATTCTTCTTTTTCCCCACCATCTTCCCCTTTTCTGATTTTTCCACACCCAATTTCTCCACCACCTTAACAGCGCCTGGCTTTGTAGCCATCATCAAATCATGAACCTTTTTTCCTCACTCAGATCACCATAGCCAAACAAACCAAAAAAGTCAAGGTAAGCCTCACTTTAATCAAACCCTATAATAGATCACTCTCTATCTAATCACATCCAAACTCATTTTATTGAATTGAAAGCTGAAGCCTTGATCAAACCCAGAAAATGAAATAGATGGAAAAGATGAAGATTACAGAACGGATTGAACAGAAATTCAGAAACCCAATTCTCTCCCAGCATAAAGCTTGATCCTTTTAGCCAACAAAATCAAAGGTAAACAAAAGATCCAAGTATTGAAAAAACTTGAGCAGAAGTGAAATTGAGTTCCTTAATTGGGGACAAAGAAGTGGAATAAGTGAACGAAGAACGAAAAAAACAAATGGAGATTAGCCGGAGAAAGTTATAGTCAAAAGGTAGAATTTTTTTTTTGCGTGCGTGAGCTAGAGAGCTACGAAAGGGCATCTTAGGGGAGAGAGAGATGAGTAAGAAAGAGAGAGAGAGACTGAAAGTGGTCAGAAACGGGCAGTTCGGGCAGCTTAAGTGTGAGAAATAAGCGAATTGGTCAGCTTGGGCAGCTAAAAAGGACGCTTACATAAAATAATTCTTAGTCTTATTTAAAAGAACTTTATAATTGAGTTTTAATGCCTTAGGTAATCTTTACATAATCTTCTAATTCACAAAAATAAAAAATTCTAAATCTTTTAACAGAGCTTCAGAAATTTATTAAGAATGTAACTTTTATTTATAAGACACCATTAGTGTAAAGCTCACCTTTAAAATATGTTTTATATTCATTTGATCATCTTAAATTATGAGTAAATAATATATAGTTTTCAGATGATTAGTAAATTTTATTACAATTATGTAGTATTTTTGTTAATAATTGGACTGATAATACTTAATCTATGATTTAAATTTTTAAATTTTAAATAATATCACATAAAAATATATGATTACATGGAACAAAATTCTACTAAAATACATCTAACTAATTTGCCAAATGGTCAAAACAATCATAGTATGCTATGCTCTGGTGATTAGATGACTTTCTTGGTATTTTCATATCACCAGTTCGATTTTAGGAGCTGCAGAATCCTCACATCTGATTCAATTGTTGAAAAGAAACAATTAATCAAATATATATCCTCTATGTGAATAATATTATAACTGTATTGAAAATAGTATATTGTCTAAATTTATAGTTGTCCAATATAAGTTAATAAATTATAATTTACATATGAATATATACAATGATTTTCAAGCTTTGAATTATAATCCGAATGCAACAAATTAAAATTTATTTTATTTCCTCTCTATCCTATGATTCTTTAGATCTAAGCTATTTTTCTTAAGATATGATAGTTTAATAAAGTATGAGTATGTTGATAATATTAATAATTCATGCTTAGATTCTAAATAAAATGAATTAGTGTAAATGGTTTTTAATATAGTGGCCGGACAACTCATTAATTTATTTTATTTCCTCAATCTATCCTATAATTCTTTAAATCTAAGCTATTTTTCTTAAGATATATAGTTTAATAAGTATGAGTATGTTGATAACATTAATAATTCATGTTTAGATTTTAAATAGAATGAATTAGTGTAAATGGTTTTTAGTCTAGTGGCTGGTAGTAAGTATATTTAAGACAATTCATTTACATATTCAGGGATTGAGTCTTCTCGCTTACATTATGTAAGAATTTGGCTATTAGACCAGCTAATTGTGATATAATTTAATCTACGATCGAAAAAAATATGAATTAGTTTCATATTTAGTCACACAAATTTATGAATTTTAAAAGTAATAATTAAGGTTAAAAAACAAGACTAAAGGGTAGAGTTTCTAAACGTTAGAGCATAAGCATTAGAGAACCCATTGGGGGTTCTCAGACCCTGATTGGTTCCGCGTTTTCTGAATTTTTTTTTTTTTTTCCTAAGAACCTAAGAACTTCTAATGCTGTTGTTAAAAAAAAAAAAAAAAAAAAACTCTAATGCTGATGCTAACACTCTCTTGAGATGTTGACACGTGGATATATTTACGTGTTTCAGATAATGATAAACGGTAGGCAACTAATTCAATTGTTGGAATTACAGGTGGTTTTTTTTTTTGACTCTTGACTCAAACCAATGAATCTAATCCTCTCTTTATTTTTATTTTTTATTTTAAATCTAATTTTTAAAATAATAATTTACTTTTTTTTAAATGAGGTTTTTAGAGAGATCATAGAGCCACCGGTGGATGGCGGAGAGAGGACGGAAATTATGTGGCGAAAATACAAGAATTGATTACGGTAATTTGTAGTCTTTTAAGGTATTTGTTTTTGGTTATAATAAAGGATAAAGCTTAAAAATGTATAATTTGTTGTTAGTGTGTTTGATGATCGAGTGTTTAACCAACACTTATGTCTTGGTCGGTTTAGTGATGACATCTGCTAGAAATTAACTCCAATTGAGTCGGAAACAAATATTATAGGTAGAATTCAACTATTGCTCACAAAACTTTTAGGTAGGATTTTCTCCCTAAAAAACAATATAGGTAGATTTTGTTTGTTAGAAATGTGAAATTTATTAATTCAACAAAAAAATTATCTACAAATAAAGCCATCAGTTTGTAAGTTAGTCAAAAAAAAAAATGTTGAATTTCAAACGAACGATGCTTTAGTGGATTAGAACTGACATATGAAGAAAGAAGAACAGATGTAACTGACACTAAAAAGAACATATACTTAAGAGAATAGTTTACCTATGCTTGTCTCGTGTAGGATTAACAAAACGATTCCCCCTTTACTTTGCACTCAATCATTATTACACGATTAATTTGAAAATCTCAAGATACAAAGAGAAGAAAATCATTATTACTCCTCTAATTTTTCTTCTATTCTACAATAATATAATCAAGGGATACATCCGTTTAATAGTAACTAGATCTGAAAACACTTAGCCAGATTTTTATTATGTATCTCATAAACTGATCCAATTTATAAAATTAAACCAACATTATGCAAAGAAGAAATTTTGTTTCGAAATCTTATCAATAACGCATCAAAGCAGCCAAATCAGATCCAATATAACCATAATCCGCTGATTGCGATCCCTCCAACCAAATGGAATAAACCGAAATTTGGAAAATTGTATAAAGAAGAATTATGCCGAGTAAAACACGGTTTAAGTTAACGATAAAATCAATTTCGATATGAATGTTTATATCTATATAATTTCTGGAATTCAACTCAAACATGTGAGTAATCCCAGTATAGTAGAATTTTGAATTGAATTTTATAAAGGAAATTATCGATCTATCTGAAGTATTCAAATACATTGAGGGGTCGTTTATGTAAAAACTGAATAATACATAAAAAATGGAGATGCGGGGTATCGATCCCCGTACCTCTCGCATGCTAAGCGAGCGCTCTACCATCTGAGCTACATCCCCATTTTTTATTTCAATCGAATTTTAAATTTATAAACATATTTTTAATCTAAGTATCTCCGAAAGACTTCTTGAGATCATTTTGATCAACACTTAGCTAATCTCTGTTGCGAAAATCCAAACAAAAAGTACACAAATTTCTTCGCGAGTTGTGAGATATCCTCAAGAGAAGTAAACAAAAAGCTTCTGTATAACAGTTTGAAATGGCAGAGGAGGTACTTAACTCTAATTGTCAGAAACAAAAGTGAATCCATTAGCTGTTTGATCAAAACAAAAACTTGAGATATATGGGCTAGTCTTTCTTGTAAATTATGAATCCTAATATAATGGAGAGTAAGACAACGAAAATGGCTACCAAAATCGGTATACTGGATAGAGTACCAGCATTGCTTGTTCTCTTGCTTTCATCTTCACGCCTTGTCGATTCCGCGCAGAAACTGGAAGCAGGCGACACAGAAGATATTGCGTCCCACATAGATTCAACGAGCAATAAAGATGTTTCTGTTTCCACTTCTGATATCTTTGATGCGTCAAGAGAAGAATGTTCCATGGACATTAACTCAACACAACGTTCTTTTACAACCTTTTCAGAAATCATCAAACATAAATTGATATTTGGAATAAGAGTTCACAAAGCGTGATGAATTTGAGACATTATAGGTTGCTTATATACCTCGACTGACTCAAATGGCTGTACGTAATCACAGATGTATGTATCCGCCAGCCATGGAACAAGAACTCTTCTGGGAAGACGGAGATTGCATACTTTTCTGTGTACAAACATTGAGAGGTTAAGTTTATCGTGTTCAGCAGTAGACATAAGGATGAGCCAGTCATTCAGTAATTATCATGTTTAGCAGCTGACTCACGTAGATGGATTGAAAACGAGTTTTGAAATGGGAATATTCGACATCTCATCTGCGTTTTCATTGTTACCAAGATCAATTGGATTGAGATCCTGCTCGGCCTCATCACAAATAATGTCCAATCTACTTTGCAGACTCCTAATAATGTCAGCCTGAAAAGAAAATATACCGCCATCAGCAAGTTTTTGAAACTTCAATAGGTCCAATAGTCATGGGCCATTACATGGCACAATCCATACCTTTATGTCAGCAACAGCTTGAGAAACTTGTTCTTTTGCGTTCAAGTAAGCATAAGAGCATATCGAACCACGGAAAAGTAGAATTCCAGTAATTTTCTTTGCACTTAATGCTTCAAAACATTACACCATAAAATAAGATACAATTGTCCGAATACAGTCAATAGGACACCAAATTAATAAGCTTATTTTTTTATTTTTTTTTAGCAACAGCAAACTTATATTAGATTAAGAGAATGCAGAGATACAATGGCGTATACCTTCAGCACGACTATCTTTCATGAATGGGAATAACAATTCAATTTCGTGTTCCCCATCGGTGCTGCAAGGCTCATCGTTATGGATCTACAGTCCAACAAAAGTTAAGAGATAACAAACAAGGTTATTCCAGCCAATGCTGGATGCATACAAAGAAACTATATTTTCGATTAACTGCATAATATTTTCGATTAAGTCACTATAACTCAAGATTTGATGGCTCAGAAACTATGAAAGAACTCAACACCGTAACATAAAACACATAGGGTTTGCTTCCTCCTCACCAGGTCCCCATCAATCATTGCATTTACACTCTTCAGCTCTTTTGCATGAATTGCAAGTTCTCGACGGAGAATATCAGTCAATGTTTGGGCAGTTGAATCACCCTCATAGTAAATTGGCAATCTACTTGCAAAAAAAAACGTGAAAAGAAAATCAACAGCAAGAGGTAAGGAATAAATACAAAAAGAAAGCTTATTTATATATGTATAGTCATAGACTCATAGATAGAGCACTCAGAGGAATCATAAGATTGCGCCTGAGTGCCAAATCAGCAACTTGGAGCGCCAAATTTACTTTCAACATAATTAGTGCCTTTTTTCTTGCGTGCAAATATATATAGATGAACATGACATTTTTCAACAAAAGAGGTAGAATGTTGAACTCCGAAATCAAATTCAAAAGCAACAATATACCTGAAATTAAAGCTGTAGCTGCACTTAAACCTCTGTAGAGAACTTAACACCCTTCCCAGCTTAAAGTCACAAGGTCGGAGGTTACTTGATGTAATACTTGAGCTCAACAAACAAGTTCGACAACTCCATCTACAAACATTCATCATTCTTGGTTTGAGGAACTCGATAATTGACCACATTATTAAGGAACCAAATCTCTTAAAAGGTAGAATACCTCCTTGGACTGTAACATATGTGAATAAGAAGAGCTTCATCAAATCTAGGATCCAAATGTCGTATTACATCTGAAACTCCCTTGATTGCCTGATAATGTATTCCATAACTTTAGATCCATCAACATGACATCAGAGTTTCAATAGCATCCATAAGATAACTCACTGTTTAAAATGTTTCCCCTAAATCCCACTTATAACAAAAATGAAACATAAAGGCACAATCAAAAGAAATTTCCTGATTTTCAAGACAGCTTTTAGATCTCAATTACAGGAGGAAAACTAAATCACACACAAAAGTTACCTGGCAAAGGATCATAGTAGAATTCTTAAAAGCAGTGTCACTAGCCCATACATAGATACCGACAACCTTCATACCACCCAACAGCATTCTTGATACCTGATACGTTACAATGCCAATTAATCATCATGAACCATACACACTTCATCTAAAAAGTTGACAAAACAACAGAAATGGGAGTCAAAATAAGGCAAAACAAATAACCTGTCGGGCATGTTCGGCAACCCAATCAGAATCAATTGATAAAGAAGATGACTCAGATTTAGACTTTGAAGGCTTCCTTTTATCATCCCTGGTCTCCAAAACTGAGCATGCTGGTTCTCCAGCATCATTGCTTGGTGTGGGGATCAAATCAAACACAAATCCACGATCCAGAAGAGAGCTAAGCTTCCCTATCACAAGACCCACCTGTGGTCAAATAAATAAATCACATCTCAATCTCAGGGCACAGACAACAAGCATTTTACAAAACATGAATTAATCATTTACCTCAACAGGAGTAGCTGAGTGAGAGAGACGATCTTCAACAGAAGTAAGTCTATTATCTTCCCCAACAACTGCTTTCACCATTTTTGCTCAAGGGAGTGAAAAATTATCTGCAACAATGAAACTCCCGTTCAATGCAAAATGATATCGAGAAATCTGTATACATAATAGTATCATCCCGAATTACGGAAACCCAAATTTCATCAAAATCACATAATCCCAAGTCGAAATTCAAAAACCCCACCTTTTTGTGTAATAAAACCCAAATCTGTAAAACCCGGAAACGAAACTCAATCCCAAACGAGAAATAGATATCCCCTATCCAAAGAAATACAAACAAGGGAAGTAGAGAAGATTACCTCATTCGAAAGATCGTCCCTTTTTGGATTTGAGTTAAGATCAATGTCCGTTTTGTTGACTCTCTGATCAAAAATCTAGTCCTTCGTGTCGATGTTCACTTGTTCAGCAAAAAAACAAATACACATCTTGCCGTCTTTAGTCACCAAACATCGTGTCGTTTTTGTCAATAAAACCCGTTAATTAACCCGCCAGGACGACGATATTGAAGTTAACAATGACGATGAGTGTTCTCTCAAACTTGAATCAATCATGGAAGAGTTTGATTCTGGCGAGTCAACGTTGCATAACAGTGCATCAAATCAAATCCACTCATGCTCTCTTCATCATCCATGGCATTCATCGCAACACTTACGCGATTAGCAAAATTCTCACAGCTTTTCTCCCTCTTCCCAATTTAGACAAACACTTTCACTACGCCTCAACTATATTCGATTCGATTGAATCATCTCGTAATTCATTCGTTTACGACACTATGATAAGAATTTGCTCCCGAAGTTCTCTGTCTCACTTGGGTGTACGATATTTCAAACTAATGCTAAAGGAAGACATGGAGGAGTATATTGTTCCTAGTTATCTCACGTTTCATTTCTTGATTGTTGCTTGTTTGAAAGGTTGTTTGTTCTCTTTAGGTAAGCAGATTCATTGTTGGGTGATTAAAAATGGTGTTTTTTCGTCGGATGGTCATGTACAGACTGGAATCATGCGGCTTTATGTGGAACAGAAAATTTTGATAGATGCCCGTAGTGTGTTCGATGAAATTCCTTATCCGGATGTTGTGAAATGGGATGTTTTGATGAATGGGTATGTTAGATGCGGTTTAGGATCTGATAGTTTAGAGGTATTTAGAGAGATGTTGGTTCGTGGAGTAGAGCCTGATGAGTTCTCAGTTACTACAGCATTAACGGCTTGTGCACAAGTTGGGGCTCTTGCTCGGGGGAAGTGGATTCATGAGCTTTTAAAGAAGAAGAAATGGATTGAGTGTGATGTTTTTGTAGGAACGGCATTAGTTGATATGTATGCTAAGTGTGGTTGCATAGAGATGGCTATGGAAGTTTTCGAAAATCTGTGTAGGAGGAACGTCTTCTCATGGGCAGCCTTAGTCGGAGGATATGCAGCTTATGGTTATGCTAGGGAAGCTATCATGTGTTTGGACCGGATGCAACGAGAAGATGCCATTAAGCCGGATAGCGTAGTTCTTCTTGGGGTCTTGGCCGCTTGTGCTCATGGAGGATTTCTTCAAGAAGGCAGAACAATGTTAAAGAATATGGAAGCTCGATACGGAATTACTCCAAAGCATGAGCATTTTAGCTGTATAGTAGATTTGATGTGTAGAGCTGGAAGATTATATGATGCACTTGATCTTATCGAAAACATGCCCATGGAACCGCTTGCGTCTGTTTGGGGTGCTTTATTGAATGGTTGTCGAACACACAAGAATGTCGAAATCGGAGAACTAGCTGTTAAAAATCTTCTTGAGTTGGAGAAAGGAAATACCGATGAAGAGGAAGCAGCTCTTGTTCAACTATCTAATATTTACTTTAGTGTTCAAAGAAACCGCGAGGCATCTAAAATTCGTAGGATGATAGATCAGAAGGGTATAAGAAAGGCACCAGGATGCAGTGTATTAGAGGTGGATGGAAATGTTACCAAATTTGTTTCTGGAGATGTGTCACACCCAAATTTGCTGCAAATGCACACAGTGATTCATCTCCTATCTGTTGATGCTTTGCAGTTTCTGTAGTATACACTATTTAAGCTGCAAAACTTATGAGAGGAAACTCTCGAGTTTTCTTGTTTCTAGAGATATTCTGTTGAGCACCTCTACACCGCAACTCACACTGTTAAGTTGTCCAAAAGATATGTGGAAAATGGAGACGGCGACTACTTATGAAGCAGCAAGAGGAGCTTACGAAAATTATGCACTCCTAGATCCTGTGAAAGGACAACATTTAGCAAGGCTTGAACAAATGATGAACCTCACACGGGGTTCTGAGAATGGTGTTGTAAAATAAATTCAGACTTTATGGTGTCCGGAGAATGGGAGAAGAGTACATGAGCAATAAAGGAAAATCCGTTGAAATGCATAGCGTTTGGGCATCTAGGAGCAGAGAGAACTGAGACTTTGACAATGAAAAGCTGAATAATAATGTAAGAGATTAAAGCTAATAAGATATTATTCCGTTTTCTGATTTCTATACTAGGTAATAAAAGCTGATACTTCAGGTGACTGGTGATTGATAAGGGTATGTGTCTTGTCTTCGCTCAAGGAGTCAGGGACAATGGTTTGGCCAGGTACTTTATTGTTTTTCTGAACAGTTTCTGCCTTCAATTCTGTTGTGCTCCTGTGAAACTATTTTTGACTAGTAAAATTTTGAACATAAACAAAGGATCTTGTTTAACAATTCACTTAATATGAGTTGGTGTCAGTAAGAATAAAGGAAGACAATAACTTTGGGGAGTCCTCAGGGAAATCCCAACAATATATCTTCTTGATTGCTTGGCGTTGTATTTGGTTTTGGTTGCTTAGGTAGAATTTCACATACAGCTTGATGCTAGTTTCTCTTAGCATCAAGTTGGTCTACTCACATAAAATGGTTTTGTTGGTCTACAGCTTGTTATCAAAATACATAATAACAGAAACCAGAAGTTTGTAGTCTTTGACAACAAGCTTTCTGTAATTTGGACCATTCTTCAAGAAGTGCTTGCAGCATCCCCTGTAAAATTTCGAAAACCAGAATCTCGTCAATCATGTTTGAATTACGAAACCATTCTTCACATTAAACAGGAATATGAAACCAGCTAACTGAAAATAAATTGAAAAACTTTGTCACATATTGTCATGACTGAACCAGAATCCACAAACACTGAAAATGTTATGTTGTCTGCACTTTCGAATGATGGTTCATGGGTTTGGTATGTTTGAAAATTAGAACCCGTGAAAAGAAACTAACCTTTTGAAGTCGAAGGGATCAAGACGACGTGCATCTTTGTGTTGTTGGGAGGGAAATGCAACCGCAGGGGATACAATTTGCCATTCAAAGGGTTTTTGGAACAGATTGATATATCAGTCAGACCTGTCTCTTCTTTAAGCTTCTGTTTCAGCTCTTCAAGTCCCTTTCCCTTGAAGCAGAAAAGCTCTTCCTTTGCTGTTTCATCGACGTTCTCATCTTCGTCCCCAACTCGATAATAGATTAGCCTTCCATCTGGCTTGATCGGTGAGCAGGCACTGTTACTAGACTGATCATAAAATGTACAAAAACAAAAAGTCAACAGAACAGTGATATTTGATGAAATCATGCTGAGAGAAACTTAATTCTCGTTGATAGGATACTACAATTATTTTTTCATTATGTGATGTAGAACTATCCAACCTCTGTTTTAGAAAATCTTGGGGACTTGAGAGAGAATCCTGGAGGTGAATTGGGCTCGTGATCGTCTTTTCTCGCTATCAGCAGCTCTGGTGGTGGGGGAGGAGGCGGGAGAGGCGTATAAGCCGGGTCAGCCTCCGGTGGTGGTGGAGAAGGTGGAAGAGGCGTATAAGCCGGCTCATCCACTGGTGGTGCTTTCTTGCTTCTGCTTTCCAAAATGTCAACATCCCATAAAACCCAGTCTTGTGTGGCTGTCCTATGAGGTATATCGTGTGTGATCGAGTTCCTCCACGGCGGTACACCCCCATTAGCTCGGAGATATTGTCCATACCTATTGAGTTCAACTTCTCTCAACACCATCCATTTTCAAAAAGACAATAAAGAGAAGATATAGTCTCTGAGGAATATAACATCAGAGAGAAATCTAAGTAGAGACATACCTGGTCTTGAGCCTAACCTGAACACCTTCTCGAATGGGCTCCCATTCGGTTGACGAGTCAAGCCTCCGTGGAAGTGTTTGTGTAACCTTCTTTCCGGTCATGCCAAGGAACATTGGGATGTTTGAAGCGGTTAGATACTTTCCATAGCAGCTCTTGAGACGGATTGCATTCACCTTTTCTAAAACCTCCACCGTCCATCTAGCATTCATGGAACGTCCATCTCTATCCTGGCTCACAGAATCTTCGTCATCCTCCGCCAGAAGGTACTTGTCGTGGTAGCTACGTAAACGCACGGTCTCAGCCTTCGTGAAAATCTCCATTCTTGTTCTGTAATATCAAAAAATCAATGAAAATTTTGTATACAGGATTCGTTTATGCCACGTAAAATATGAATGCTTACAATCTTTTCTGCAGGTATTACAACATTTGTATGTCTGAATTCAATAATGATATCATTGTTTGCTTTGGCTACCTGAAAAACCAAGGATCTGTACGTTATATGGCCAGGGCTGCAAATTTACCACTAAAAATTTGATTGAAGATCATTCATGCGATATGTTTCCAGGTACTTTGGAACCCTTTTTTTAGTTTCTGTTGATTTGGATTAGAGAAAAAAAACAGGTTTCTTTGTTGTCTTTCTTATTTGTGGTAACATGTAATTAGAGATTATTATTATTGAGGGCATATTAGGGAACTATACATGAATAGAGAAATTAATACTTATAGCTGTAGATGCATACAAAACTATAGGGGATTTCATTTCATCTATACGAGTAAAAGATTCAACCATTTTTTACATCCAAGGCTGAATCAAAGTAAAATTTGATAGACTCTTGAGATGACCATGACTCAACTGTTGATAAAGCTGTCTCAGAATCAATCAGCCATTTGATTATATGTTGTCTGCATTTCAAATTCTTCTCTACTTATGTTTTTAATTACAGGCAACATGCTCTGCTTCAATGGCGCTAACAAGGCATTTGAAACTGTATTCTGAATTACTAAGATGTTCAATTACACCATAAATAGAATAATCTGTACAGTTACTTAGAGTTAACTTATTATAGGCTTACAATATGTGAAATCTTTTAAACATCTTCTTGCTATATTTGTCAGTGTTCATGTACCTGATCTCTCTTCTTCTCCAGAGCTTGAATCAGATCTTTGGGAGATCCATCAGCGTCTATTTCACGATTCTTCTTCATCAGTTTCTCAGCGACATCAGCTGGTGAAATTGAAATTGTGGTTTCTTTGAATCTAGACTCGATTCTTGTAAACAGAGGATGAGAATCAAGATCCAGATAGTTCTTGGCGAGAACTTTGAATGCCTCGAAAGTGCAGTAAGACAACTCAATATGCATATCCATTCTCCCTCTCCTGATTAAAGCCGGATCAAGTTTCTCCAAGTGATTCGTTGTGAAGATAACATTCCTCTCTTGTCCACAAGCAGACCAGATCCCATCAATGAAGTTTAAAATCCCCGAGAGCGTTACAAAGCTCCTGTCATCTTCATAGCTTTGTTCTCCATCTTTTTTCAAATGTCTTCAATCACTATAATGGACTTACTTGAAGTAGCAGTAAGTAGTTTCCTCAACTCTGTGTTGTTCTGTCTAGCTGTGAGTTCAACATCATAGATACTATAGTTCAAAAAGTTCGCCATGGCTGCGATCATTGTCGATTTACCGGTCTCAGGTGGTCCATAAAGCAAGTAACCCCTCTTCCAAGCTTTCCCAATCTTCTTGTAATACTCTTTACCATTGCTAAACGCAATAAGATCACTAATGATATCATCTTTCTTCTTTGGATCCATAGCTAAAAGTCTGGAAACTTGAAGGATGCTCGAAAGCGATGTCTCCAAAGACTCCTCTTAACTTGTTATAGCTATAAAGCTGTTTGGACCATTCTTAACTTGTTATTTTAAAATTGATTATCTTTGTGAAAGATAATGTAAAATGCATGATCCATAAGAGCAAGCCCATTGCATGGTTCTTAGTGGGTATCTTAAATCCATTTAGTATTAAAAAAATTTATTAAATGAATTTTTGGCTAAGGACCGGTTCTTAAAGGAGATTTAAGAACTGGTTCTTAGCCTCTTCTTCTTCGACTCTTCGCCTTTCGCGAGCCACAGAGAATTATCGTCGTATTTTATTCTTCTCAAACTCGTATTAATTCGTTTGTTGGTTTTTCTCTACTTCCAACGACTATGAGGATTGTTCGTGCGTCCAATAAGTTCTCGTCTGAGTTTAAGGATTTCATTTGCGCTGCTGTTCAAAGAAGGAGAGATGACGACGGATTTGGTGGCTCTCGTGTTGCTAAATCCAGAATTGCCATGGATCTTGATTCTGATTCCGGTAACAGATTGGTTTCTGTTACTGGCGGTGTTTCTTACCTCGGCCGTGCCGTTGTTAAGCGCCTCCTAGTCCATGGTTACTCTGTAAGAATTGTAGTCGATTCTCCAGGTATAATTCTTTGAATTCGAATTTGAAATCACTCAAATCCTTTTATATTCTAGGGATTGATGTTGTTTTCAGATTCTCAACTAACTCCAATTTTGATTAAAAAGTTAGTGTTTTGTATTCTTTGGTACATCGAGAACTCTGTAGTGTATATGTGATTCGAAGATATTCTTAAGTCTTAAAACTTTGCATCTTCGTTGCCTTGATTTTCTCTGGTTTTTGTTTCCATCTTTCTCGTATTTGATTTGAAGATCGATGTTTACTTGTTTATTGGCTTTATTTCTGTCAATTTCTTTTGGATGATTGCGATGTAGATTTAGATGCTAATCCAATTTATTATTCTTAATCTTATCTTTTAATTGCAAAATTAAAATCTTATGAGCTAAATTAACCTTCAACTAATTGTTGATTCATATCGTTGAAGTGATTATTCAAGTGATGTCGTTGCATCTTCCCATTATGCTCCATATAGTAGAATTTCTCATTATGCTCAGTGATGTTAATTTCTTTAGCCTCCTGAACATTTTGTGTTATTAGATTGGAGAGCTTGTGTCATTTAATTGACCAAGCCGTGATTGATAAAAGCTGGAAACCAATCAAGTTTACGGAGATTTGGCTCAACGTATTAGCAGAGAAAGTGGTATTCAAGTTGTTTATGAGTTGGGGAAGTAATTGGGTATGCCAGTCTTACATAACTAAAACTGTTTCGTCGGCCCTCTTTATTCATACGATGAGTGTGATATGCCTTCCTAGCTTTAATTTAAAGGCACTTGACCGAATGGCAAGGGATTTTATCTGGGGTAATGAACCTGGTAGAAGGAAGGAACATCTTGTAGCTTGGAAAAAGGTGTGTTTACGTACATGTGAAGGTGGATTGGAAATTCGACGTTTTTGAAATGAATAAAACATTATTTGCTAAGTTCAGTTGGCGTTTATTAAATAATGATTTTGGTCTTTGTTTTGATTTGGTGCGAAGCAAATACAAGATCTCGGATGTTTGTACTATGTTTGTTGTTGTAATGGCTTTATGTTTTCTAGTGTAATATGTCTTTTGTAATGGCCTTTCCTTTGTTGTTTGGTTCCTTTTGCTTCAGTTGTAATGACTTTCTTGTACTATGAGTTTAAGTCTAATGAATGAGTTTGACTTTAATGTTTATACTTTGTTGTTGCTGTTAATTTTGTTTTCGGTGATGTTTGAGGTAGATAATGAAGGAAGCATTTAAGCTTGAAAGTGTATCAACTGAAAGAAACTAAAGAAATGTGAGAAGTAGTAATTATTTTACAATTACATAAATAAAAATAAAATAAAATAAGAACCCCAAATGGGGTTCTACCATTAGAGTCATAAAAGGAATAAAAATCATAATAAAGTTCTTAACTCATTTTTGATATTGAGGGGTTCTTATTGAAGAGGTGGTCTAAGACCATCCACATCAGTGAACCCCATTGGGGGTTCACAAAAAAAAAAAAAAAAAATATATATATATATAAAAAAATACAAAAAAAAAAAAAAAAAATTAAAAAATCACGGAACCAATCTCTGCAAGAGCCGGGTCCGCCACGTGGCGGACCCTGATTGGTTCCATGATTTTTTAATTTTTTTTTTTTTTTTCTGCTAAGAACCTCTCCCTCTAAGAACTCTTAATGTGGATGCTCTAAGTCACTTGCTAAGTCTAATAAAGTCAACTTGACCGGTCTACTTTATATATAAAATCATGCTAATACAATTTCTTAACATTAGAATAAATAAATAAAAAAGAGAAAGAGAAAGAGGAACTCAGGTTCTTAAAGCAAAAGAAGAACCCCATGATCCATAAGTGATTGATCAATTTTTTCTTTTTATTAAATTTAAATAAAAAATAGATTTTTATGAAAATAAAAATGTTTTATTGCTTGAGAATGGTCTAAAGAACCTGTATTAAAACTTACAACCTATGTTCACACTTACTACTTTTCTCAAGTTTCATATAACATATCAATCCAAGTATATTACGAAAATTGGATTACGTACGTCACACCCTGACATACTCATGTCACATCTTGATTTATAAAATCGAAATCTCTATTACCACAAAAGTTCTGCAAGATAACACCATTAGAGTACAAGATTCTCGGCAATATATCAAAAAATTTAGGTTTTTTTTGTTTCTTTATAACATTTTTTAATAACACGTACAATATGAAAGGCTGATTAGCAACTGAAAAGCAAAACTAATTTAATTTCAATTTCTTATAAGATTTTTGTTTTTCAAAACAACAAAATGAAATCAATTACAAGATTTGATTGACAATTATTTTTAATTTATTACTTTAAAAGGTAAAAATTAAGATTATAATTAAACCAGTCATATTCTAAATTTTTTATTTTAAAATATAATTGGTTTAATTTCAATCACTTACGAATTTTTTTGCTTTTTTCACAGCAATGAAACGGAAATAATTACCATTGATACTTTAATATCATATTGAACATAAGAATTGCGTATTATAAATCTCTAAATCACATTAGTCTATTTAAAGTTTTATGGCAGAAAAAGACGGATTATTGATGTTTCCAACTTCCAAGCTTTATGAGTAAAAGGCTATGTAAGTTTAACTTATACAGGAAGTTTCCGATCTTTTATCCTTGTCATTAGTCTTCTCCAATACAATATTCATATTCCGAATTGTTCAAATATGAAAATAACATAAGGAAAAGCTTTTGGTCACATTTTCCAAACGCATGGAAGAAGATAAAGATGTGTTTTGTCCAAATAAAGAACCGTATGATGTGAAAACGCTTTACTCTTTCTCTTGTTGAAAGCCAATTTGGCACTCACTTTCTTAGGTACTCAATTAATTTCTAACTTTTTACAACAAATTTATGTGAATGTGATAAGGTCTTAATATCGTGTATAATACAACAAACTATATGAGCTAAGTTTTACCCGAAAGAAAAGAAAAATTTTATGAGCTAAGTTTACTAATTGTTTAGACTTATTATGCACATTTTAAATGCTTGAACTACTTACGTGTTGTTTACAACTCTTTTTTTTTTTTGTCAACGGTAAATTATATTGGACCACAACTGGCCAGTGCATTAACCAAATTCCTACATAATATAGGTGGGAGACGGAGGACTCGATCCCTGATTATGCAAATGAGCTGCCTTAAGTTGACTTACCGCCGACCACTAGGCTAATAACCATTTGCGTTTACAGCTCTTTAAACCATTGAATCTTCATTTCTGTCCAAAAAAAATTCAATGTATTTTCAATATTTTGTTGAAACTTTCAAATGTGGCAAAGAGATGTAGGTTATTGGTAGTATTCTCTTTACAAATCTCTTAGACACTAAAAATCATATTTCCTTTCTAGAATAGAATAAAAAATCATTAGACTAGTTGGCAAAAATATAATTCAAATGTATTTTCATCTTCTTTCCCTCAAATTTACTGTCGAGCATCTAAAACATAACATAATGTCAAAATTGTCTCAAATTATTTGTAGGATTTGTTAAAATTGTTTTAAAACAAATTATATACCCATTTATATGTATCTAAAACTTTTTTTTTTATCAAATTTAAATCTTAACGTACATATATTAGATTTTTCAAATCAGTTAGATATATAAAATCTAATTTATAATCTATATCTTTTCGGACAAAATTACGTGACTATTTGGAATAACTTCGGTAAACAAAACAATAGTGATAGATATTTGAGTTATTTAACCAAAAATAGCCCTGTATCAGAAATTATAAACACTAACTTATATACATACTTTTAATTTCTCTGAGTTTTTATATAAAATCAAAATTCTATTTAAGTGTTTCACTTGCTTGCGCTAAAATACGATCCTGGTCTAGACCATTTTGCACTACAAGTTTGTACTATGAGTAGACTAAAAAGAAGTCACCCATTCCTAGCTAAGAAACATTCGAAGTAACAAGTTTGTTGTATGAATCAATAATAAGGTTTTTGTCATTTTCTTTTGTGATGGAATCAATAATTATGTAAGATGTCTAATTCACGTGTGATAGTTTTGATTGCCATGGGCCTGGCCCATATGCCTAGTTAGAGTTTTAGTTGAGGGAATATAAGAAGACTCTGTTTGGTGTTCTTTACATATCTGTTCACAAACTTTGAGTCTATTGAATTCTCCATTTTGTAACATAAATTATTGTGTAGGCTTCGTTTAAACCAATGGAGGATTAGACCAAAATTATGATTCTTCTGATTAGCCAAATGAAATTACAAAGCATTCACAACATGAACCAACTACAATTCTCTTCCACTAGATAATACAATCCATCAAATATTTTTCAATCCTCTGTTTCACCATTTTCTTCACTCTTCTTCTTCTTCTTCTTCTTCTTCTTGTTCTTCTCTGCTTCCAAAGCCTCTTTCTCTGCTTTCTTTTCCTTTCTCCTCTTCTTGGCTTCCTCCTCCTCCTTCTTCTGTCTCTCCTCTTCCTCAACCTTTCTCTTAGCTTCCTCCTTCTCCTCCTTCAATGCTTCAATCAATCGATTCAAACAAGCTTCTGCTCCTTCCTCTTCTGATTTAGGCAACAAATTCTCCCCAACATCTGCAGGTGTCATCTTGATGTCTTCAACCTCAAGCAACCTCTTTATCTCCACAAAGAGCTCATTCTCCTCCACATCCAAATAGTTCTTAGCCAATACCTTAAACGCTTCAAACGAACAATACGACATCTCTATATGCTTATCCATTCTTCCTTTCCTAATCAAAGCAGGATCTAACTTATCCACAAAGTTTGTAGTGAACACAATAATCCTTTCTCCTCCACAAGCTGACCATAATCCATCAATGAAATTCAATAACCCTGATAAAGTAACTTTACTCTCTTTATTCTCACCTTCATTCTTCATCATCTTCTTCTCCATCGTCTCCTTCTCATCTCCATCTTCATCTTCCTCCTCTTTCTTCTTTCTTTGCCCTGTAAGATTCAGCGAGCAATCGATATCTTCAATCACAATAATCGATTTCGCAGAAGTCTCGATTAATAACCTCCTTAGATGTGTATTATCCTTCACTGTTGTTAATTCCAGATCATAAACATCATACTCCAAGTAATTCGCCATTGCAGCAATCATGGTTGATTTACCAGTCCCAGGTGGTCCAAACAAAAGATATCCTCTCTTCCATGCCTTCCCAATCTTCTTATAATAGTCCTTACTCTTACTAAACTTAACCAAATCATTCTTAATCTCTTCCTTCTTCTTAACTTCCATAGCCAAAGTATCAAAAGTTGCAGGATGCTCAAACGTTACATGACTCCACTTTGTTTGATTTCCATGATTCTGTCCAGGAGTATTCGAATAAAGCTTCCTCTCTCTATTCTTAAGCTCTATCGTCTTCCCTTCCTTCATAACATGCTCAAGATACTTCTTAATGATTAGATCTCTATGACTTCTATGGAACCTCAACATGTAATATCTCTTCTCATCTGCAGCAGGATAAAACGAGAAAGATTGTCTATTAGTCGCCTCTTTCTTCGATTGCCACCAAACCGTAACGCCTTCGAAATTATCAGTGATCTCTTCCTTATCATCCATACTAAGAACAAGAGATTTGCTTCCTTTACTTGTATTAGCTTTGAGTTTCTTAGCTCGAGCAGAAGAGTCTTTACTGAGATAGCTCTGGATCCCTAAATAAGCCTCGCTTCGCTTGAAATGTTCTCCACTGTATTCATGGAATGTTATTTGAACATAAGGGTTGAAGAAACTGAAGAGTCTTTGAAGGTATGGTTCGATGTGGTCTCCGAAGTGAGGAAAACATTGTTTGAAGATTGTATATATAAACATTAGAGTTGCTAAAGCTGAGCCTGTGTTTGTCCATAATTGACCCATCGTCGTCATTTCTAGGGTTTTCTAAGAGGTTTCTTGTGTTGAAAGAAAGTTTTTTGACTAGAGATTTGGTGATTTTGGAGGAAGAAGAGGATGGTTCTGAACTTCTGATACACAAAAAGATAAATGATTGGTATATAGACTATATAGTTATATATTATATAGAAGTCGCGGTCAACAATATATTATTCATTTGCGTGCGTAATTGCATAGATCTCACTCGGAACCTACCTACATGACGAAACTTCACATGAAAAGAGCAAAAGAAAACAATACTGGAAAAAAGAAATAAATTTTCTGGATTGACAACTAAATTTGTGCTTTTTCTCCACCACTAGTTCTTTTATACTAAAAATAGAATAAAGAATTGAAAACCTAATATTAATGAATTTGAAAATTTATGTAAGATTTAAAAAGTTAATGAAGAATCTATTGATTTTTAAATTATATAAAGTGGGTTTTGTAAATTCAACTAAGAGATAATTTCGAATAAAAAAATTTAAAATTATCAAAAATAGATGACCATTCAACTTCTAGTTTAGCTAGATAATAAATGATGAGTTTAAATTGCACTTAAATCCAACTAAAAAATTCAAACTATAGATCGGATCATTGTTATTCTAATAGTTATTTATTTACAAAAAAAACTTAAAAAATTTATCATTTTAAAATATATCTACTATCAAATCCATGAAATTCATTATGAAATCAATATTATGAAATCAAATTCATACTCAAATTTTCAGTGTTGAATAAATGATGATTTTAGTTACTATTTATAAATGATAAACCTAACAACACATGAGTTTAATCATGCTTTCTAAAATACGTGCTTAGATAATACATAATTTTACAAGAAATTTTAAATTCATTAAAATCTATCAATCTAATTAAACCTCATAAATTTTAATTATATTTGTATTATTATCTTTTGAGAAGCTTCAAGACCTAAAACTCATCAGTATAAAACAATTGATACACATCATCATTTTAAACAGTTAGCATAAAGTTTTTGATGACAAAGGTTTGAGATCATATTTTCGTGAAATAAGAAAAGGTGACCCATGAAAAGATATGTGAAGGAGATAAAGGGATGTGTCAAAATCTACAATGACCAAATGATACTTCGACACTAAGTTCAAAAAAATGATGTTAGATTCAGACTTTTGTTTTGTTGATGTAGAAATTGGACTACTTGAAGTTAGACAAAACTTGAAAGACTTACACCATTCGAAGATGTAATCAAACATAAATATGATAATTTAGGTGTAACGATCAGAGTTTTTATTTTAAAATGTCTTATGAGACTGTTAGAGATTTAAAAATTAAATTATGAAATTGTCTATTAATTTAATTATTCACAAAAAATAAAATTGTTTAAGTTTTAAGGATAGAAACTGAAGATAATCCAGATGATTACAAACATACAAAAATCTTATAGATTGCGACTGATAACAAAATTTTAACTATTTATCAAATCCTATTATACTAAGGTGTCAATGTAGTATAACATGTGTCAAACCACTAGGAGTGTAACTAACACTCAACCTACAATTACCTAATCTAATTCAAACCAATCGGAGTGAATACTTTTTTGTCAAGCAACTTAAATGTAACAGGCATAAACAAGATAAAGCATCAAAACTAAGCAGAACAACAAATAAACAGATCAAGCAGTCAAAACAACGCAACAACAAGATATATTAGTGAAAAATAAAGCAGTAGGTGAAACAAGCGCAAGGTGATGAGAAAATAGGTTCATGAGGAAAGAGTATCATGGATTAGCATATTAGTTAGATCAATTAGGCGCTTGACAATACTCAAAAGAGCAAACCTCTAGACAGCAAGTACACAAGGCATTGAATCCACTCTCGTGGCAAACAAACTTCACTAAGCTATTAACCGATCATATCGCCATAGACGTTTGACAACTTAAACAGTATGAAGAAACAACTCACTTCGAGCCGATTCACACCTCACACGTTCGACCCCTCGAGCTGAGAGTGTGAATCTCTCAAGCTGGTTCGGTCAGACATTCTACCAAACACCTATCGGGTGTTAGAATGTCTAAGAACATGTTTCAGTTAATCAGAGTGAAACAAACATTAACAACACCAAATCAGATGAAATCAAAAACATTACTAACCTAAAGCAACCTAGAAAACCTAAATCACTCTAACCTAACTCATTCTCAAGAATCCTAGGTGAATTACTCAAAATTCATAAAATAAACAACAACAACAGTGAAAATCACAGTAGGTAACATGAATAATGAACTCGAACTTGAACTAAGAGCAAAATTAAACGAAAATGGAAATTGCATAAAAAATCATCAACAAAAGGTTTTGTGCTTCGGGATTACAAAGAAAATAATGCTTGCACCAAAGAAGCAAAAACTAAGTTTTTGCTCTACCCGACCACCAAGAGTATTTATACTGAATTTAGCAAAAAACCTAAAACAACTTGGCGCATCTACAACGGTCCATCAAGTGATCACTTCTAATTAAATTTTGGTAATCTCCTGAAGTGGCCCGTCAAGCAGAATGGTAACAGGGTCCACTCGAGCAGAAACTCGACCACCAACTCGAGTGGAGCAGTCAACGCCAATTGTGCAATTCAGAGACTCGACTTTAGAGATTCGACCAGAGACTTGAGCAAAGACTCGACCACAGATTCCATTGAAGACTCAACATGGAGCTCAAGTGGACTCGACCAGAGATTTCACTAGAGACTCTATATGGATCTTGATTGGATACGTCGAGTTGGTCATGTTTTTTTTCTATCATCCGCTCTAATTTGTGCTTTCCAAGTACCTGAAAACTCCTTAAATACAATATGTGTGCTATGCAAATGCAAGATATACAAATAAAACTATTTGGATTCTAAGATATATGTAAATGTGTAGAAATGTATGCAAACTAGCTAACATTCCTCCTTTTTCTAGGAACTTTTTTAGGTTAAAAAAGCTTTTTTTTTTAATTTGTTCTTTCATTTTTTACTAGATCATTAAATCATAAAATAGATTTTTTGTTTTTTTTGTTTATTAAGATTTGACTCTCTTATTTCGTTTTATAAAATTTTCAACTAAGTGGTTTTCTATTTATTAGTAATAATTAATTAGCAATAATAATCAAGTTTTAAAAAGAAAAATATAAACTGTTATTTTGTAATTGGCTTTTAATTTAGTTGTACAATCTAAGATCAAATATTTTTGCTTATATTATATAAAATTTTGACTATTAAATTAATTAGTTGTGGTTTAATATTTAAAAAATTATTTAAGATATCTTTACTTAATGGTCGTAATAAAGACAAGAATTTGTGAGTGGGCACTAACAATTTGTAAACAATTTATTATATGGGTAAGTGCCAAAAACAATTTAACGTGTTCTGCAATGTTTTATTTCGTAAAGTAATGTATAGTAGTGGATGAAAGAAAAAAACATTTTGATATTCAACATACTTAAAGAGCAAGTTTGAGATTGGATAATATATTATTTTGTCAACTATTTATATCGCCGACTCAAAATCGAATTTGGCAACCCTTATTTAACTATGTGACCTTTAAACATGTTTAGATGACAACTTTAATCTTCACTTTATGAAACTATATCTCGTATAAATAAAGATGAAACAGAAGATATTCATAATCAAGAGTCGCTACCTAAAATTTGGAACTTCGATAAGAGAAAACAAACAAAACCTTAGTGATAAGTTAACAAAATTATACTTATCTCTTACTTTTTTTTAAAATGAAACTTAGCATACTTTATAAAATATGACCTAACTAGTCTGTCCAATGGACACACACTTTCCTTTTTCTTTTGTCATCGATTGAAAGAATAAGTTTTATCTATACTCTAATTCAATTACAGAATGCTATATAATTATTTATAGTCAGATTAAACTACTACTAGCGAATTTTCTAATACAATAAGTGAGAACATCATTTTCCTTCAAACTCAAAGTTTATATACATACAAATGGTTAGTACGTTTTATTTAACAAAAAAATAATATAAATAACCCAAGTTAAAAGTAAAAAAAAGTAAAAACTATATATAGAGATTTTTATATTCTTTTTTTCAATTTGTTATACATTCTTCATTTTCGTATATTGAGTACAATAATTTTTTCAATCAGAAACTTTAAAAATCTTTGTCAACAAATTGATAGAAAAGTAAAGTAATTAAACAAATTTGCCGATTAATGGTGGTTTCAAGGAAGACGCCTACGATGACTCGTACTAATATTATACGTTCGAACAATCAGGATTGAGACAATTGAGGAGTGTTTATGTGCTTAAAGTTCACTAAAATCGAGAAAGAGATTGATTGTGATGCAATGTTACTCATTAATAAATCAATTTATAAAACTAAACTTGTCTGCCCCATCTTTAGAAAATTTGTAAAAGGAAGATTACTACTGATTCATTTGTGTTTAGCGTATTAAAGCAACTATTTAATTTCATACGTTTGATCTTGCAAGTAATAGTTGGTGACTAAAACATAACAAATATCAAAGCAACAATGAAAACCAAAAAATGGTAAATTTGTGGTAGATATTGACTTAAAGCAAAGTGTAAACCCACAAGTGCTAAATTCGATATATTGTTTGGCTAGATAAAGATGAGTCATGTCTTAAGGCATTTCCATTGGGGGACTCTTAAGAGTCTTTTATCCAATATTATAACAAAATTTCTTTCAAAAACGTGGCTCAGTCTTTTGAAAACCGGTTTTTAAACAAGGTCTTTTAGAAAATTTTAAGAATCTCTACGTGTCACAATTTGAGTGGACGAGGGGTGTTGACAAAAAAAAAAAGAGAAGGGTCGCGACCCTTCTCTCATTTGTGTCACAATTCTTCTTCTCTTCCTCTTCTCTCTTCTCTGCGGCGATATCGGCGATTCGATGTCGATTTCGTTGCCGCTATCTCTTCCTCTTCTCTTCATCTTCTCTTCCTCTTCTCTTCATCTTCCCTTCCTCTTCTCTCTTCCTATTCTCTTCCTCTTCTCTTCCTCTTCTTCATCATCGGAACCATCGCCTTTGATTTTGTCGCCAAATCACCAAAATCGCGATTTGTGGGGTTTCTTCTCTCCAACGATAAAGGTACGTCTTCTCCCTATATCTTTGTTACATTTGTTATATTTATGAGATTAGGGTTAGGTCGTTTCAAAATTAGGGTTCATCGAATTAGGGTTTTTTGAAATTAGGGTTCGTCGATTCTCCATAAATGTAGGTTGTTGTATAATGATTTGTATATTTTTATAATAGGGTTCTCTGTATTTGTATATTTACTAACATTTGTGATTTGTGTCTGTTTCTTTGTGTGTTTGAGGAGACGGTGGTGATGAAGCAGACGGTGGTGCTGAAGTAGACGGTGGTGATGAAACATCGGTGGTGCAGAGGCAGACGGTGTTGATGAAGGTAAGCTTCAAATCTACTATTCTCTGCATTTTTGTTGTGACTGTGTTTAGGGTTTCTAGATTGTGGTTAGTGTTTAGATTGTGGTTAGTATGTTTAGGTTGTGGTTAGTGTGTAGTTAGATGTAGTGTCATTGATTTGATGTACTCTCATTGATGTAGGTTGTGGTTAGTATTGATTTGATTTTCGTTCTTCTCTGCTCTGTGATAATAACTTCCTCTGTCTCAACGTGATATTTGCTATAAATGTTTTTTGGTTGATGTGATCTTTATGATTAGATCACATTAGTGTGTTTAGGGTGTGAGAGGTTAATGCTTTCAATGTGAAGTAGACACACATTGAAAGCCAAACCTCGTAGAAGATAGACTCTTCTCTCTGCTTCTCTCTGTTTGATTCAACTTCTTTTCGTACTTTTTCTTCTTCACTTTCACTCTTCTTCTATATTCTTCTCTGTTTGTTGTTTCTTCTTCTTCTTCTACATCTGCTTCTTCTGTCTTTGTCTTCAATCTTCTTCTATCTTCTTCTCTGTTTGCTTTTGCTCTTCTTTTCTACTTCTTCTTCTTCACTCTTCACTCTTCTTCTATCTTCCTCTCTGTTTGCGTCTTCTTCTTCTGTCTTTGTCTTCACTCTTCTTCTATTTTCTTCTCTGTTTGCTTCTATTTCCAACACTCTGATGGATTCTATGAATTCATACAACCCCAACTCTGGTTTCCTAACATTACTGAGTAGTCAACATCAACCTGAAAACATTGGACCCAGTTTCTGTGAGAAGGATTCACCAAATGAAGCTGATGATCGAAGATCTAGAAGGAAGTGGACTCCTACAGAGAATGTTGTGCTCATCAGTGCTTGGCTCAACACAAGTAAGGACCCCATTGTTGGGAATGAGCAAAAAGCGAAAGCCTTCTGGAAGAGGATTGCAGCTTATTTTGCTGCAAGTCCTAAGGTTGCGGGTCTGCAAAAGAGAGAGCCAAGCCACTGTAAACAAAGGTGGTCAAAGATTAATGACAGTGTCTGCAAATTTGTTGGGTGCTTTGATGCTGCATCAACTCGAAAAAGTAGTGGTCAAAATGAGAATGATGTAATGAAGACAGCTCATGAGATTTTCTTCAATGACCATAAGCATAAGTTCACTCTCGAGCATGCTTGGAGAGAACTTCGACATGATCAAAAGTGGTGTCAAAACGAAAACCAGGGAATGTCAAAGAGAAGGAAGACCAATAGCAGTTCGACACAATCATCAACGTCTGCCTCTGTTTGCTATGAAGGAGAGCAAGGTCGGCCAGAAGGTGTTAAGGCTTCTAAAGCCAAGTCTAAAAGGATAGGAAACAAGGCAGCAGAAGGGAATGTTTTCTCAGACTGTTGGACAGTCTTTTGGCAAAAACAGAGCCATTGTTGGATATTGAAATGGCTCTCAAAAACAAGCTCATTACCGACATGTTGAATGAGTTTGATGTGTCTGTCTCTGTGTTTTGATGTGTCTGTCTCGGTGTTTTCCTCTGTCTGTCTCTGTGTTTTGTAAAGCTGTGTCTGTGTTTTGTAAAGCGGTTGTCTCTGTTTCGCAGTCTATGTGTTTTGTAATATATGTGTTGCAGATTCTGATGTGAGTTTTGTTGTCTATGTTTTGTATATATGTGTTGCAGAATCAGCTACTATGTCTCTGTTTTTGATTATGATTATGTGGTTTACAGAAGAGAAGCAGAAGAAAAGCACAACGTGATAGTTTGTGTAATACAAGAACTTGTGTAATATATTTTGTGTAATATTAAACGTTTGTAATACAAGAACTTGTGTAATACATTTGACATTATAATACAATGTGTTTTGATTTTGATTTTGACATAAGACTTGTGTGGGGTTCTACTATTGGAATCTTACAAAACTTAAGAATTTTTAATGAGGTTATGTTCTTAAGTAATAAATCTCATTAAATTTAAGTTAAAAACCTTTAACGAGATTCTTACCATTGTTGATGGTCTTAATTCTCACTAAAAATTTCGGAGTCAGCTAGTCGTTGATATTGACTCTCAGGAGATTAGTTGGGCCTCGGCCCAAATCCTATGTTAACCAAAAAAAGAGCTATGGAAGTACCAATAACCATAAATTTAGAATCTCATTGATTAGATACTTCAACTTGGTCATCTCTTCGTGATTGTTCATCAGCCGTAGCCCTCTGGCTCCACTTAACTTTCTCCAATACTCGAATTAAACCCTCGAGTGATCCATCAGCTTCAGTTTGAGGATCTTTCACCATCAAATTCTCTGCAACATTAGCCGGTGTTATGTTCGTTTCTTCCATCAAAGACTCAATCTTTCCAAACAAAGGATGCGAATCGAGATTCAAATAGTTCTTAGCAAGAGTCCTGAATGCACCAAATGTGCAATAAGATAGTTCTATATGCATATCCATCCGACCTCTTCTAATCAAAGCTGGATCAAGTTTAGCCAAGTGATTCGTTGTAAAGACAAGAATTCTCTCTTGTCCACAAGCCGACCAAATCCCATCTATAAAGTTCAATAAACCCGAGAGTGTAACCTGATTCTTCTTCCCATCTTTATCACCTACTTTCAAGTCTTTAGCTTTCCTCTCTCCAGTGAGGTCCAAAGAACAGTCTATATCCTCAATTACAATAATTGACTTACTAGTCGTTGCAAGTAACAACCTTTTCAATTCCCAATTACTCTCTATCGAAGTTAACTCAAGATCATAGATACTATACTTCATAAGATTCGCCATAGCAGCAATCATCGTGGACTTACCTGTCCCTGGAGGTCCATACAACAAGTAACCTCTCTTCCAAGCTTTACCAATCTTGTTATAATACTCTTTACTATCTCTAAACGCCATAAGATCCTTTAAAATCTCATTTTTCTTGTCAAAATCCATAGCCATAGTCTCAAACGTCGCAGGATGGTCAAAGTCAATGCAGCTCCAAAGACCTTTCATACTAAACTTCCAATTAGAACCAGGATTGTTCATAAACAGCTTAATCATCTTCTTCCTCTCTTCAATCGATTGTCCTTGTTCCACAACATACTTCAAGTAGGAACCAGTTACAAGCTCCCAATTACTTCTATGGAAACTAAGATTACACGATTTCTTACCTTCATCACATTTATAAACCTCCCACCACAACGTTACACCTTCATACTCCTCTTCGATTTCCAAATCATCTCGTTTCAAACCCACACAAGTATTCTCCTTCACTTGATTCCCTTTGAGATTCTTCACTTTAGAGTTAATTATTGAACCAAGATACGTCTTGACAGCTAGGTAAGCGAAGTTGCATCTACAATCATCCATTTCACTGAATTTGATGTAAACATAAGGAGAGAACAAATTGAGGATCTTGTCGGAGAGTTTCTTGATAATTGGTATTCGTTCGATTGCAGAGATGAGGAATTGCTGAATCTGTCGAGGGAAGTATCTCTTGAGAGTTGACCAGACGAAGAACATACCCGCCATGTTTGTACCAAATTTAGCTAGGTTTTCTCCAAGTAGCGGCTTCACCATCGATCCCATTGAGACTTTAATTTTTTTTTTGACGAATGTGAAGTTTTTTTCTTTTCTTTTCTCCGATTTGGTTCCTCTTTTAGTTATTTTTTATTTTATTTTATGGGAAAATTCCTTTTTTGTTCTTCTTCAAAATTAGGTCCATCATGTATTTCTCGTGGTAAATTTAGTATAACCATTACT